>CM035412.1:31229669-31454669 GCA_020310875.1 Ceratopteris richardii
ATGCATATGCATACAAGCATGCATATGCATACATACATGCATATGCATACATGAATGCATATGCATACATGCATGCATATGCATACATGCATGCATATGCATACATAGAAGCATGCATACATGAATGCATATCCATATACATGAATGCATACACATATGAATGCATATGCATATACATCAATGCATACATGAATGCATACACACAAGCATGCATACATGAATGCATATGCATATACATGAATGCATATGCATATACAGGAATGCATATGCATATACAGGAATGCATATGCATATACATGAATGCTTATACATGGATGCATATACATGAATGCATATGCATACAAGCATTCATTCATGAATGCATATGCATACATACATGCATGCATACATGCATGCATACATGAATGCATATGCATACAATGCATATGCGTACACACATGCATATGCATACACACATACACAATGCATATGCATACACACATACACAATACATATGCATACACACATACACAATACATATGCATACACATACATGCATATGCATACACAAATATGAATGCATACATGCATGCATACATGAATGCATGCATACATGAATGCATATGCATACAAGCATGCATACATGAATGCATGCATACATGAATGCATGCATGTATACATACATGCATGCATACATGAATGCATACATGCATGTATACATGAATGCATATGCATACAATGCATATGCATACACACATGCATATGCATACACACATACACATACACAATACATATGCATACACATACATGCATATGCATACACATACATGAATGCATACATGCATGCATACATGAATGCATATGCATACATGAATGCACATGCATACAAGCATGCATACATGAATGCTCATTTATGCATGCATACATACATGCATGCATACATACATGCATGCATATATGAATGCATACATGCATGCATACATGAATGCATATGCATACATGAATGCATATGCATATAAGAATGCATACACACATACACAATACATACGCATATAAGAATGCATACACACATACACAATACATATGCATACACATACACATACATGCATATGCATATGCATACACATACATGCATACATATATATGTATACACATAAATGCATATGCATACATACATGCATATGCATACATAAATGCATATGCATGAATGTATACATATGCATTCATGTATACATATGCATTCATGTATACATATGCATGCTTGTATACATATGCATGCATGTTTGCATATGCATGCTTGTATGCATATGCATGCTTGTATGCATATGCATGCTTGTATGCATATGCATGCTTGTATGCATATGCATGCATGTTTGCATATGCATGCTTGTATGCATATGCATGCTTGTATGCATATGCATGCTTGTATGCATATGCATGCTTGTATGCATATGCATACAAGCATGCATATGCAAACATGCATGCATATGCATACAAGCATGCATATGTGTACATGAATGCATATGTATACATGAATGCATATGTATACAAGCATGCATATGCATACATACATGCATGCATATGTGTACATACATGCATGCATATGCATACATACATGCATACATACAAGCATGCATATATATACATGAATGCATATGCATACAAGCATGCATATGCATACAAGCATGCATATGCATACATGAATGCATATGCATACAAGCATGCATATTCATACAAGCATGCATATGCATACAAGCATGCATATGCATACAAGCATGCATATGCATACAAGCATGCATATGCATACATGCATGCATATGCATACATGCATGCATATGCATACAAGCATGCATATGTATACATGAATGCATATGTATACAAACATGCATATGCATACATGCATACATGCATGCATATGCATACATACATGCATGCATATGCATACATACATGCATGCATATGCATACATACATGCATGCATATGCATACATACATGCATGCATATGCATACATGCATGCATATGCATACATACATGCATACATACATGCATACATACATGCATACATTGCATACATACATGCATACATACAAGCATGCATATGCATACATGAATGCATATGCATACATGAATGCATATGCATACAAGCATGCATGTATACAAGCATGAATGCATATGTATACAAGCATGCATATGCATATACATGAATGCATATGTATACAAGCATGCATACATGAATGCATATGCATACATGAATGCATATGCATATGAGAATGCATACACACATACACAATACATATGCATATAAGAATGCATACACACATACACAATACATAAGCATACACATACATGCATATGCATACACATACATGCATGCATATATATGTATACACATACATGCATATGCATACATGAATGCATATGCATACAAGCATGCATATGCATACATGAATGCATATGCATACAAGCATGCATATGCATACAAGCATGCATATGCATACAAGCATGCATATGCATACAAGCATGCATATGCATACATGCATGCATATGCATACAAGAATGCATATGTATACATGAATGCATATGTATACAAGCATGCATATGCATACATGCATGCATATGCATACATACATGCATGCATATGCATACATACATGCATACATACAAGCATGCATATACATACATGAATGCATATGCATACAAGCTTGCATAGGCATACATACATGAACGCATATGCATACAAGCATGCATATGCATACACCCATGCATATGCATACAAGCATGCATATGCATACATGCATGCATATGCGTACAAGCATGCCTCCACCCGTATTAATATCAATGGAAACCTTTTAGACCTCATTAAGCTCAAAAGATCTATCTGTCAAGGCTACCCTCTACCTCCTCTACTTTTTACTATTGCAATCAATAACATCAGTTGTCTTATTGAAAATCAACTTCAGTCCAAAAACATCAAAGGCCTTGTGCTTCCTTGGAGTGAAGACCAAATGGTGCTCATAGTGTTTGTTGGTGATACTAATGGATTTATTCAGAATGAGAAGGGAAGTATATCCATTTCTTTTTATGCCTTGGTATCTTCTTTTATGCATCTCACTCCAACAATTACTGACTCCAGAAAACTACTTTTAAAGCCATCTCTCAACTACGTCCTTAGTTTATCCATGCCCAATGGTGCTAGGAACTTCTATCTGACCAGGGCCTTAGGATTCTCGGTATTCTTTTGGTCTTTGAGATTTTGGATGAGCCAAAATTGGGACTAAGTTTCTTATAAGCTCAACCAAAAATGAAGTATTGGAAAGCTTTGCAATTGAATATCATTGGTAGAGCGACGGTGATCAACAATTTCCTTGTTTATTCTATTATTTATTTTCTCATTTGCTTGAGGCCATAAAAAATTTTATGTGGACATGAGACCCCAATAGGAGAGGAATGCCTAGAACTAAGTGAGAGATTTGCACTTTCACTAACACTGCACGAGGTCGTGGTATTCTATATGTGGAATCTATTGTGTCCGAATGGATGATAAGAGCTTGGATAAACAACATGGAACTGTGGTCGAAGCGCATTTCCAAAAATAGCGATAAATGCATGCTATCAAGCACCCCAAGGTGGCAAGGTCTTGACCTCCTTAACCTATTTTTTTCCGTAGTTCTAGTTACCCCTAAGGGATCTTCTTTCGTGACCTCCCTTTGGACAGCCAGGAATATGATGAAGAAATACTACTCGGTTAGCAATGATTGGAAGTGGGTGATGAGCATTAGGCAAAATGAATCTAATTTTTTCATGATAGATGGCATCAAAAATGGAAGGACTTGTGAATCCAACCCAAAAGAGGATGCATTAGATTTGAGGACATTGATCAGAGATGCAAAGTTAACCACGAGGCTTGTTGCCTCTTAAGACAAAGGATGAATGCTTGGTAGGAGTCAGTATGTCACCTCCTTATTGGATAGGAACCACTTATTCCAAAAGGTATTAAATGGAAGATAAAATATATCTCAAGAATCAAGCAACCTTCAGAAATCTTTCAAGATCTCAATAGGAAGTGATGCTTAGATGGGTCTTGGATTTGATGGAATCTCAAAATCAATGATCTTTGGTACCCTCTGACGGAATGCAAGAAGTTGACCCTCCTATGGAAAATTCTACATAGGGTAATTTGGACCAACATGAAAGCTAGTAAAATCTATAGACCTATGCATTGGTGTAGAAGATGTCATTGGGGTAGGAAAACCTCACTCAAATCTTCTTCTCATGCCCTAACAATTTTGCTCTCTAGAGGAGGATCAAAGAGCATCTTAAGTTTGATTGGTCTATCTAATGGAAAAATCCCTATCAATGGAGGCAATTGGCTTGTGGAAGATTTGGAGTGGGTGTAACTTTGAAAACTTTGATAGCCCACATAAACAATGTTCTAAAGGGTCCTCGCTAGACTTTCTAACTAAAAGCATCAAAAGGAAGAAGAGTTCTCCCCCTTCTAG
Organism: Ceratopteris richardii; assembly: GCA_020310875.1. Taxonomy (NCBI): domain Eukaryota; kingdom Viridiplantae; phylum Streptophyta; class Polypodiopsida; order Polypodiales; family Pteridaceae; genus Ceratopteris; species Ceratopteris richardii. The sequence continues at coordinate 31,234,150 of CM035412.1, forward strand.
TACCATACAATCTTTGTTTTACAAAACAACAAGCTCAAACGTGAATGGATCCTACATGTAGATGATCAATCCATCATTAAGATTCTTCGATCTTCCTAGTCATCCCTTGAAAAGGGCGATAAGGCCACTGGTCTCCTTTGTTTCTCCCTATTTGTAGTCTCTCCTTTGCTAATATACTTGGAATTGGCTTTAAGAGAAAGAAAAAGAAACTCTACAAATTAGAGATCCTAAAAACTAGTTATGGATGCATATAATTTTGTAGTAGAGGTCGTGCTCATCCAAAGATGGCTGAGTGATAACCTTTGAAAGTGCTAATCTAAGCTCAGCCAAAAGAAAGGTTACACGATCTATGGAAGGGAACTATATGCAATACGAGATGCTCTCAAAAAATGCTTTCATTATTCTTTGCACTAATATGGCAACAAGTTATTAAATGAAGAGAGCTTGAAACGATATGTAGATCAAACCAGTTTTAAAGGTAGAAAAGAAAGATGGATATATATTTTATGAACATTCGATTCCAAAGTCAGCAAGAGTACTTTGAGATTCAGCCAAATGGCAAACAAGCTAGTTGGATCAATGAGAGGGGAAAAACTATAAAAGGAACTCTAATTTTAAGGAATCTTGGAAAATAAACTCTAATTTATCTAAAAATGCAAAGTTTAATCACGATAGTCTTGAAGATGATTACTTAGTGTGGAAATGTGAAGTTTTCAACCATAGTGATCAAGAACCAAGAAACAAAGTCATGTATGAGTGCCATAATGCAGCAATTGCTCATGATCCTGGAGTAAACAAGAGGTATGGTTTGGTAAAATGCAACTTCTATTTTCCAAGATTACATGAAGATGTACAGATTTATGTTATTAAATATGTGGAGCCCAAGTCAATAAAGCAGAGATGACCTATTACAATGTCCAGAAAATCGCTTGGCTAAGTGGGAAAGTGCTTTAGTTGATTCTACTAGGACTGCTTTTAACCTAGAAAAACATGAATCAATATGTGTCAAGCTGGATATATTGATGAAGATTAGGTACTTTTTCTGTTTTCGCACACCAATAAAAACAAAAAACATTTCCCCATTATTCTAGGACATCTTTATTGAATCTGTAGTCTTCCATAAAACATAAGTTTAGATAGACAGAGAAAAATATTTACTTGTTCTCCAGAAGCTAGCTTTTAGTTGGTTGGATACTAAACCAAGCATGAGTACAAACAAACATCCTCTAATAGATGCAGAGATAGATTAAGCAATCAAATCTTGTAAAGACATGCCAGGAAACATTGTTTGCAAAACTAAGGTTGAAAGGGAAGACTATCTACCTACTGTGGAACAATCTTACAAAAGTGCAAGAATTTCTAATTTACCCCATTTATGTTAATCTATGGGTTTTGTGCAGCTTGAGACGTTTTAGGAGATATCAGCTGTAAGTTGAAGGTAGTCAATGAAGACCTATGGAGATCCCAAAATCTTGCTAAAGCATATAGCAATCCAAAAACAAGATTTGTCTCATTTGAAGTAGGTGGTCATTTCTATCATCATCCTTTTTTAATTGTTTTTTGTACTTGCGAATACTCTTGAGAACCATATATACCTCTGGTGGTCACAAAATGGAGCGAATATAATTGTTTTTACTATCTCATATCATTGTAAGAAATCACATAGAATGAGCCACAAACACATTGAAGGCTACCCTCTGAAGTTTTGGAAAGAGATCAATAAAGTTCCAAAGCAAATGAATATATAAAATAATAAGTAATCTGAATTTAAATGAATATATAAAATAATAGGTAATTTTTTTTGCAATATACCATTCAGTTAGATACTATAGACACTGGGCTTAGTTATAGAAAAACGATTGGCTATAGAATACAGAGGCTTTATGCCCTGCATGGATTCAATTGATACTTTAAATTTAAAGTTGCACCAAGTTCACATCAACAGAAAAAAATGTAGTTCCACCATATGTTTCCATCAAGGGCTGTGTACTCTACATATGTGAACCATGTCACTAAGATTTCACATAAATTATATAAGTATGGAGCTTAGTTATGGAACATGTTGCAGACATATAAAGGTAGGTCTAGAAAAGAAAACCTCTAAATGCTATGAGTTTTGAATTTAAATGACTATGTCTATAGTGAGTTTTGCATTCAGTTGACTATGTCTATAGTGAGTTTTTTTAGAGTACAATGAATTGAAAACACATTCGCACATCCGATCTCGCAAGGTAAAAGCACACCTCTTATGTCCAGCCATTCTTGAACTCAGGACTTCCTTCCAAAGATTCAAAGCATCAAACCACTCGGATACGCGGGCTCGGACATAAAAGCATTTATGAAAATCTAGTCACAAAAAGTAACCGATTATCTTGAGTCCCAGTTCGCTGGCCTAGTGGTTGGGCCTCTCACCTCTTGAAGCGCGGGCAAGGGTTGAATCCCTGACAGCAACATGTAAGAAACATGTAATCTGGAAAGACGTTGCATTGTGGCTGAGTGCCACCGTTTGTCTATACCTGCGGTAGTGTTGACCGCCGTTTAACTCAGTCTTGTAAACCCCTGTTCTTGTGAGATAAGGGGGGTCCCATGGGTACTATGCCTTTCCTTGTACAATTGCAATTTCAAAGTTAAAGTCCATGGGAGTAGGCCTCGGCCAAACCTCCTTAAAAAAAAAAAAAAAAAGAACTGACTATCTTGGATATTTGGGCTACGAATGAGCTGCTCGGATATGGTATACGTCAAGCTCACGCATGAATCCAAAGGTAGGCTGATATTTTCGTGCTTTGCAGAGTAGTTCTTGTTAGTACAATGCACATATAGTGTTCTGAGTCCAACTTGCCTTCTCACTTGTTTTCGCGCACGAAGCTTCTCTGCTTGGCTATGGCGCTTGACCTGCAACTTGTCATGAGAAATTGAATGTCATTTCATTCTATACATACAAGTAGGCATAATTAGATATGATGGTTGACACGACCTTCAGTTTAATGGTCAGCATTACGCCTGCACGTCGGTGGACGCTTGGACGCTTCTCCAAAGGCTCTCTCCTTGAGCCGAAAACCAATGTGTGTTCTGCATTCGTTTTTGGGGAAGACGACAAAATCCAATGTCTATCCACTCTCGAGCTTTTCCTTCCCAATGCCCATGATCCATCGCCTTGCCCATGTGAAGCTTCTGCATCTGTGAAGTAAAATGCAAACCCAAGTTCAAGGGGCAGCCCATCGGCTCGAAACCCGCTTGAAACTTGAGCCTGCGCGACGGTACGTCCAAAGGGCCTTTGCCCGAGAGTAACCCGAAAACGAAGGGACTCCAAAGATAAATGCGCAGAAGCTCACAAACAAAGATAGAACGGCCCGAAGGCCTACGCATGTGGAAGCGACTTAGAAATTCCCCAAGTAATTGAGAACGGCCGCACGTAGACAAACGTGTTCTCGCGGGGCACCGTCAAACGATGAAACGCACACCCGAGTGCGAAGCAGACGTTTAGTCCTAAACTAAAACGGGGAGGCCGTCATGCTCAAGCCAACCCCAAAGGGACCTCAACCCTAAGATACGAGGTGGCCGGCCAAGGCGTGCCAACCTAACGGCTCACAACCGTCAAGGGACCCAAGACCCGCCGAGACGGGGTGGGGGACGCTCCCGTTACCTGGCATCTACCCACGATTCTAGAGACAACCGACGTTCTCCAAAACGGTGAGGAAGGGAAGGCTCGGCACACACGTCCATAGTGCTTCTTAGCCCGCACGTTGGAGGGCACTCCAGTCCGGTCCGCCGTGCAGAGCATGTCACGGAACCCACTCCCCTTATAGTTGCACACAATTCGGCGCAGCAGGGAATACCACCCAAGCACCAAGATGGGTTGGATAGAAATACAGGGCCGTCACATATTCACCCCCTCTTCAACAGACTTCTCATCCTCGAGAAGTTCACCTACAGGTGCTAACTTAATCCTGTTTACGGTGTAGTTGCAGGGGTGACGATTCGTGAAATGGCTTTTATGACTCTGCATGGTGTTCTTACTCTCAAAGGTTGGAGCAGTGTCCTTATAACCATGGGTTGTCGTGTAAAAACATATCTAAGGGAAACTTACTTGTGCAAGAGGTGCGAACCTAACACCGCCGGTTTGGCTCGAAGCAAAGGGACTACGAAGAAGATGACTTGCCCCACTCCGACTGCATCGGGACAAAGTCAAGCTCCACATGAGCCAAATTTTGCACTTAAGGAGACCTCGCAGTTTGGGTCGAAACGCTTTGCCTCTTTGTAGGCTGAATGTGTACTTACGTCCAAGAACCTTCAAAGAGATCCTATCGTCAAGACAGATGGCCAGTCCATCCAACTCAATTCGCTTATGAACGGTTCAACTTGCCCTTGTATCGCCGCTGTGATAGATTTGGGCCTTAGCACTTGGAAAATCCAAGACAACTCTTATTGTGAAGAGGGTGATCAATCCCCTAGAGTCAAGTCGCAATCCGGACGTTCATCTTGCCCCTTTATCGCCTTGCGATGAGAATGGGCCTTTCCTTTCCATAAAGCGTGAAGTTTGACGCATCAAGACTTCAAGCCGATGTCCAAAGACATTGCCCTTTGTTGCCGTGCAACAGGATGGGCCTTTCCAAACCGGAGATAAAACTTAGTGCCAAACGACATCAAGCCGTTCTCAAAGAGAACAAGAATGCCCCTTCCCGGGCTGATATGCAAAAGAGGGTCAAACCCAAAACATTGTGGTGGACGAGGCCTCGTTGCCACTCCACACACACATCCCGTTGTTTCCATTCCAACATCCGAAATCACCAAGGCACGGCGCCCATACACCGGCCAAGGCAAATCCCACCAAAAGAGAGGCCTATCGGCGGCCCTCAAGCTTTACATAACAAAGGCATAGACATGTGGCGAAACGCGCGACTTACAACATGCTAGCCGAGTTCCTGAAAATCACCTTATGTGATGGAAACGGCCGTCTCGAACCGCTCCACACACCCGCCATATTTTCAGCCTTGCAAAACCAATCACCAAGAGGCGACGGATCCCATTACATCCGCCTAGCACACGCCCATCATGCGCTCCTTGGCAATTCCCACCTCATCCAAAACGAGCCTATCGTCGGCCCACAAGCTTTGCGTTCCAAAGGCACGATCGCACTGCGCATAGCGGCTTACACTTGCGTCGGCCAACCTTTCCGAAACGATAACTCAGGCCCCGAAGGCACACCACGAGCTACCCTAGCACATAAGCCTCGGCCTCTACCGGGACCCGCAGGCATCTACCCAACTTGCCCCGGCCTCGAAGGGATCCCGCAGGCGGCTCACAACGAAGAGGCACGGACGAGGGGACCCCAGCCACACTCGCCGGCCACACCCGCACACTTGTCCCGGTCTCCACGGAACCCGCGGACTCAACACGCAAAGGCACAGAACGAGGGGGACCTATCATTGTCACTGCCCGTCTGCCCAAGCCTACACACTTGCTCCGGTCCCGAAGATCCTGCGAGCGACTTGCCGACCTAGTGAATCGAACGAGTTGGACCTTAAGTCACTGCCCGTCGACCACGCTACGTTGTCCCGGTCTCGAAGAAATCCGCAGACTCGTTTTTCCCTTTCCTACTGCCCAAGCGCGCGAGGGGGACCTAAACGTCACTGCCTGCCGGTGGGTTGCCTTTTTCCACTTTTCCCAACTTTGCCTCGGTCTCGAAGGAACCCGCAGGCGCAGACCACACGAGGGGGACTGCAACAGCGTAACGACTGCAAATGCTCATGAATGAATGACTCTCCTCCCAACCTTATGCCTGTATATATAGCTGCTTGAACTAATGAGGACCACAAATGTAACTAGAGTCCACAAGTGCATGTGCAATCTCCTCCACTCCTTTCATATCCACCACTAGAGTCTATTAGTGGCTGGAGTGATCTCGACCACTACTTTAGTACCTTCCACTAGAGTCCACTAGTGGTTGTTGTACTCACCTCTTGAGTTAAGTCCACTGGACTAAAGTTAACTCACGTTAACTTGAGTTAGAAGGCTCTAGAGCTCTTTGGGCAAAACTCTCTTCCCATGCTCCCCATGGGAGTTGAACCCAAGACCTCTTCCTTCACAACCATGAGACTTAACCACTAGGCTAAGTAGATTACTTGAATATGAGAGCACATGACTTATGCTTGAGTCTACTCTTGAGATCTTTGGTCCTACAGACGAGTGACCAAACGGTATCCGATTTCAGATCTATCTGAAGCCATCGGATCCCTAGATCATAGACTTACTTTATTACATTCTTCCCCCCTTGGGAAAGATTTTCGTCCTCGAAAATAAAGCTATATATATAACTGTAGGCAACCCCCGAGCCTCATGTTCTAAAACTTGAAGAACATGCATTCATTCAATTAGGTTATTTACTTAGAAACTTGAAAATAAAAAACCTTCTTTAGTTGGGACCAACTTAAAACTTGAAAGCTGGAAAACTTCGTTGGATTGTGGAAACTTTTTCCCATGTTGAATTTTCTTCAGTTCCATCCTTCCATTTTACTAAGCACTCTTCATACAAGTGGCTTCTTGTACGTTTATCTCGGGTGCGAAGTATCCTTTCAGGTTCATGAGGAACTGTTTCATTTACGGGAATAGGAAGTATAACCTGTTGTCCAACTAGATTATCTGAATCTGTTAGACTCTTCCTAAGCCGACTAACATGGAACACTGGATGAATCCAACTATCGTCTGGAAGTTGTAGTTCATAAGCCCACAAACCAACTTTCTTGGTGATTGGAAAAGGACCGCAATATCTAGGCGACAACTTGGCGCATTGACCAGTCTTGAACTTTTCCGATCTTTCAGGGATACGAAGATAAACTTGATCGCCAACCTGAAAAGTAACATTTCTTCGCTTCGGATCGGCATAAGCCTTTGCACGATCTTGAGCTTTCTTTAGGTTTTCTTTAGCTAACTTGAGCTTAAAGTTCATGTCTTGAAGGAACTCTTGAGCTGTTTGAACTCGTTCATTTTGTAGTCCTACTGCATAAGGAGATCTAGGCTGGAAACCGTACATCAACATGAATGGACTAAATTCAGTTGATGAATTCTTGGCACTGTTATAGGCAAACTCTGCTAATGGAAGATAATCTTCCCAGTCAGTCTGTTTGGAAGTAACATAAGCTCTGAGTATGTCTTCCAAAATCTGATTGACTTTCTCGGTCTGTCCATCCGTCTGGGGATGTTCAGCTGTACTTAAACTTAGTTTAGTTTCAAGTCTACTAAAGACTGCTCGCCAAAAATGACTTGTAAATCGAGCATCTCTATCAGAAACTATGTCTACTGGAAGACCATAGAGTCTATAAAGTTGATTTACAAATATTTTTGCAAGTTCTGGAGTCTTATAAGTAGTCTTGACTGGTACAAACTGAGCAAGTTTAGTCAATCGATCAACTACAACCCAGACTGAATCAAAGCCCTTCTGAGTGCGGGGTAATCCAGAAATGAAATCCATGGAAATGCTTTCCCACTTTCCTTTGGGAATTTCCAAAGGATGTAGCAATCCTCCAACTTTAAGTCGTTCAAACTTATTTACTTGACATTTATGGCACTTAGACACATAGTTTTGCACATCACGATGCAAACTAGGCCAATAAAAATGTCTTTTCACTAACTCATAGGTTCGGTTAATACCAGGATGTCCTGCACTTGGAGCATCATGGCATTCGAAAAGTACTTGATTTCGTATGTCCAAGGTACTTGGAACACAAACCTTACCTTTATAAAGCAAATATTCATCTTGGAGAGAATAGTGTTTAAACTTTCTTTCAGAAGTACTTGCTTCATTTTGTTTATCTTGTTCAGCTGCTTTCCATGCTTGACTGAAGCTTGGATCCTCTTTGCAGCTTCCTTTCAGAGTTGAAATAAATTCACTTTGAATTTGTACAAAACTTAGATTGTTTAGCATAGGCATCCGACTTAAGGCGTCTGCCACTGCGTTGAACTTTCCTTTTCTATATCTGAGTTCATAATCGAACTCTTGCAACTGCTCGGCCCACCTCGCTTTTCTACCTCTTAGATCAGGTTGGTTTGCAAACCACTTTATGCTCTCTTGGTCAAAAACTATGGTCAACTTTGATCCATATAGATAATGGCGCCATTTCTTTAGAGCATTTATAATAGCGAACATCTCTCGCTCATAGGTAGAGTAGTTTTGCTGAGCAGGACTTAGCTTTCTACTCTCGAAAGCTATTGGTCGACCATCTTGGCTTAGTACTGCTCCTACTGCAGATGAACTTGCATCTGTCTCTAATTGGAAAGGCTTGTTCGGATCTATGATCTGTAGAACCGGGGCCGATGCTAAAGCAAGTTTAAGTTCTTGAAAACTCTTTGCTTGCTCTTCTTTCCAATTTAATTTTTGATGCTTCCCTTTGAGTTGATCCGTCAAAGGTACTGCAATCTTGGCATATCTAGCCACAAACTTCCGATAATATCCTGCCAATCCGAGAAAACTTTGTAGTTCTCGAACCGTCTTGGGCTCAGGCCATTCAAGAATCGCTTGGACCTTTTCCGGGTCAACTTTGATTCCTTCCGCCGAAATAATATGACCTAAATACTTTACTTCTGGGGTAAAGAATTCACATTTTGACTCTTTACCGTAAAGTTTATTATCGCGAAGAAGTTGAAAAACTTTTTTCAAGTGCTCTAAGTGACTTTCATGATCTTTACTGTAGATCAGAATATCATCGAGAAAATCTACAACAAATTTTCCTAAATACGGCTTAAGCACTTGATTCATCAAAGTCATAAATGTTGCGGGTGCGTTTGTCAACCCGAACGGCATCACTAAAAACTCGTAGTGACCAAACTTTGTTCGAAAGGCTGTTTTAGGAATATCATCATCTTTGATCCTGATCTGATGATAACCTTGGCGTAAATCAATCTTAGAAAAGACTGTAGCCCCCTTTAAACTATCGAAAAGATCTTCGACTAGTGGCATGGGATACTTGTTCTTTATCGTAAGATTGTTTAACGCCCTATAATCTACGCACAGCCTCATAGTTCCATCTTTCTTTTTCACTAGAAGGATGGGTGCTGCCCATGGAGACTGGCTTGGGCGGATAAATCCTTTATCCAAATACTCTTGGATTTGATTTTCTACTTCTTGATTTTTGGACATAGGGGAGGCGGTATGGGTTTTGAGATTTTGGCTTGGTACCCGGAAACAGATCTATACTGTGATCAATGTTTCCACGAGAGGGTGGCAAGCCGTAGGGGAGTTCCTTAGGGAACACATCTGTAAATTCCTTCATTAAATTGTTAAATTTAACATGAACTTCTCGAGGAATAAAGGACGAGACATAAGAAACTTGATTTATATTATCGGAATCTGTTACATCGGTGCCAAGGACAAGAAAAGCTTGGGTCCTGGCTTCATTATTTCCAAGTTTCTTAAGTTCAGTGTATGATATCAAAGGGATACTTGGAACATCATGCTCACCCTTGATCTTATACACAACACCGTCACGCTGGAATTCCAAAGTATTTGTAAAATAACACCTGGTCAATGAAGGACCTAGACTCCATAGCCACTCTCTCCCTAAAACGAGATCTACCCGATCCATGTTCATTATTTGGAAGTCCAAGGTGTCTTTAAACCCTTGGATTTCTAGTTCCAAATTATATATCATTGTGTCCCAAACACGGGTGTCTTGACCGTGCATCATGGAGACAATGTATTTATGAGGAGATGGTTCCTGAGGAAGAGCCAGTTTTTTTACTAACGCATAATTGATAAAATTATGCGTAGCAGAATCATCCACCATTATCCGGATGGTGTGTCCTTTTACTGATCCATGCAACTTGACCAAATCATGTGGACCAAACTCTTGAGGTTGCCACATGTTTTTGGAGATTTGACATGAATGGGTACTGTCGCAGTGCATAATCTGAACCTTCTTTGCACTTGAATTTGCATCCAAGTTCAAAGATTGAATCAGATGGATTTGCTGCTTACCCTTTCCCTTACTTTCTCTTCCGACTGGACAGGCACGGCTTCGATGTCCAGGCTTGAGACATTTAAAGCACAAATTTTCTTTTTGCGCTTTATCATGATCTTCTGGAGAAAGGATGTGTCTAAAAACACGAGGTTTCTTAGACACTCTTTCATTAGATCTAGTCCCTTTGCCCTTACGCTTAAAGTTATTCTTCTGGGAATAACTGCTTTCCTGCGGGACATCCAAACGTGAATTGTCCTCATAAATCTGTGCGACCTTAATCGCCTCTTCAAGGGATTTAGGCGCATGCCTCTTAACTTCACTTCGAATTCGCTGGTTAAGTCCTCTGACAAAACCGCGAAGTCGATGGAATTCATCTAAATTCTTTAACTTCAGAATTACATCTCTGTATTCTGAAATATACACTAATAGCGGTCTACCCTTCTGCTGAATTTTATCCCAAGCTTCCCAATTGCGTTCCTCCTCATTCTCGGGGAGAAACTCTTTCTTGAAAAGGTGGGAAAATTCATTCCAAGTGGTAGGTTTCTTATGAGTCTCAGAGAGACTCATCCACCATGTATAAGCTTTCGGTCCTAGCGATAAACTCGCTTCTACTACCCTCACATGATCGGGGGTATGTTTGAGTTCATGGACATCTTGCCATTTCTCTAAGAAAGTCAAAACCGCATCCTTATTCCTATCCTTATCCTCTCCAGAGAAATAAGGAGGACGGATCTCTTTTCCCAAGGAAAGATCCACGGGGCGGTTATGGCTTTCTAACATCCCTACCGAAGCAACACACAAGGGAGTAGAAGACACTAGGCTAAGACGGCTCATACTTCCCGCTAGCGGAAACATATCTATTTGGGGAGAGGATAATCCCTTATCCTTTTCCATCCTAACAGACATTGGTGAAGTTGCGATCGTATCTGTGTGACTACCTAAAATAGTCTTACTGATATCCCTAGGCGTCTGAAGTAAGTTCAGAATGGCCTTAAGGTGATCCTGGATTCCATCAACAGATTGACGGAGGACTGCAACCTCATCCGGAATACTGGACAACCGTCCAAGCTTTTGCTCAACTAGCAACATCCTACTCTCCATATCTTTCCCCTCGTTTAGAGTAGTGAGTGTTTCCCCTTTTCTCGCAGAATCCTCAACGTCGAATGCTACAATCGTCGCTTCTCTATTAAATGCATCAGACGCATGACTTGTATTTGAAACCATAGGTGCAGATGGATGCAATGCATGTGCAGCTATTGGTGGTCTAGGCATGAATGAGGATGTTACTAAAATAGGAACAGAAACAAACACTGACGTACTAGTAGTACTCGTAAGCGAGACGTGGCTAGAAGTCCCCTCCATCGCACACAAAGCGTTATTAAACTTACTAAGTATTCCTAACGCAAGTGGTGTGTGCAACAAAATCAAAAGAGCTATGCAAGAATATCACAAGAAATAGTCCCTGATGATTTGGTCCGCTGAGGTCGACTTGATTCTAGCCGAGAGTGCTAGAATTATGACGAAGTTAGGCCTCCAGATCTTCACTCCACCACTTGCTCCAGGTCTTTGCTCCACAGCTTCCACTTTCTTCAAGCTTTGCTCAATCTTTGATTCTCCTTGTTTGTTTCTTTGGCTAAAAGCAACATACTCCTCGGGTTCCAGCCTGCAGCAATTGACTTGGCTCCGTGGATGGATGAGAGGGCTTGGCTTCTTGGATGGAGAGAAAACTTGGCTCCTACTTCAGAGCAGATTATTGCATCAGAACAGTGTCTTCTGGAACAGATGATAAGGAAAACGCCTTGGTGCCTTGGTTAAAGCAATCGGCTCTCAAACTGCCCAATCGGGTTCGAATCCCCTGAATCGCAGCAGCGCACACGAAATTTTGTTCTTCTTTAGCTCCACGTTCTTCAGCGCCTGTTAAAACGAGATGAATATATGCCGATGCAGAGCATGAACGCCCGTGAACGCGTTGGGTAGAAGATCACGCTCTAGCTGGGGAGGCGAAGGTTCGAATCCCTTTCGGCTCACAGTAGAGGTTAATATTTTTAGCTTATGCTGCTGCTCCAAAGCTAAGCCAACATGCGAAATTCAGCGGCGCACTTTATCTGATCATCCGCGAGCAATGCACACGCATATAGGAGAGAGCAAACTCATGAGCAAGATGATGAAAAGTAGAGAGCTATGGAGTGAATGCTCTGATACCAATGCAACAGCGTAACGACTGCAAATGCTCATGAATGAATGACTCTCCTCCCAACCTTATGCCTGTATATATAGCTGCTTGAACTAATGAGGACCACAAATGTAACTAGAGTCCACAAGTGCATGTGCAATCTCCTCCACTCCTTTCATATCCACCACTAGAGTCTATTAGTGGCTGGAGTGATCTCGACCACTACTTTAGTACCTTCCACTAGAGTCCACTAGTGGTTGTTGTACTCACCTCTTGAGTTAAGTCCACTGGACTAAAGTTAACTCACGTTAACTTGAGTTAGAAGGCTCTAGAGCTCTTTGGGCAAAACTCTCTTCCCATGCTCCCCATGGGAGTTGAACCCAAGACCTCTTCCTTCACAACCATGAGACTTAACCACTAGGCTAAGTAGATTACTTGAATATGAGAGCACATGACTTATGCTTGAGTCTACTCTTGAGATCTTTGGTCCTACAGACGAGTGACCAAACGGTATCCGATTTCAGATCTATCTGAAGCCATCGGATCCCTAGATCATAGACTTACTTTATTACAGGGACCTAAACGTCACTGCCCGTCAGCCGCTCACACTTACCATTGCCAAACTTGATAGCCCCGCGAAGGGGACCTCAACGTCACTGCCCGCCGGTATAGCCTTTTCCTTTTCCGAAACTTGCCCCGGCCTCTAACGGGAACCCGCGGGCACGCAAACCTCAAGATGCACAATCGGGAGGAAACCAAGTCCAACCCGACGGCCAAGCCCACAAACGGGCGCTCACCCAAACGGCACGAACGGGGAGGAAACCAAGTCCAAGCCCACCGGCCACCCAACACACAACCTTGCCCCGGCCTTAAGAGGACCCGCGAGCGCTAACCTTGAAACGATAGAACGGGGAGGAGCCCATGTCCAAGCCCGCCGGCCAACCAACACACAAGCCCCGACCTTGAGAGGACCCGAGGGCGCGACGCACCGAAACGGCCATAAACTTGCCCCGGCCTTAGAAGGACCCGCGAGCATGGCCAAACCCAAAGACGGCCCGAACGGGAGAACCATGTTCAACCCGACGGCCCACGCAACTAGCCCCGGCTTCATGGAGACCCGCAGGCGCGATACCATGAAACGGCCCGCACGGGAGGACCATGTCCAACCCGCTGGCCCACACAACCTTTTCCAACCGAAACACACTCCTACACTCGGAGCACACAAGCTAACCGATGGTTCGGCTTCCATAGCCTCACCAAAGATCGCGGAACACCCAACATAAGGGTCAAGACTTTTCTAGCACCAAGTGGAATCGGGGCGGCATACTTGCTTGTTCCCAACTGTCATAACCAAATCTGCCCGAAACTTCGCGGGCTCCGAGGCTACCCAAGCGCCTCTCCAAATCTCATGAAATTTAGCGTGGCACAACCTTATATTGGGTAGAATGAGAGGGAAAAAGCACAAAGATGAGCGATCAAAATTTCTCCCCCCAAATTCCCTTTCCAAAAATGATAAAAACTGTTGTAAACTGTTGTCGGCAGCCCACTAAAAATGATGGAGGGGCCTCAAGCATGCCCACACCCAAAAAATGAAGAAAACTGAAGATATCTTTGCCCAAGAGCCGGCCCGATCCCTCGCGAGGAGAGGCCCGTCGGCACCGCCTAGTGTCACTCCCGTGGGGATGTGCTATGCGCGGACGGTAGAAGCCCTTCCCAGTGGTTCACGACTTATGGCGCGGGGCGACTTACCGCGTTACTCCTACCCGGCTTCACACGGCAACCTTGCCAGTCAATGGAGGATATACCTCCCTCCTCGAAGGGGGAAAACGGGGCCGTAGCCACACCGGTCCAGCCTAAGAGGGATACGATCGGGAGAGGGAGGCCCGAAGGCCGAGCCCACAAACACATAACTGGGCGAATAGAAGTGCTTTTCACTTAGGATCCAAAAACGGTGAGACAGCTGCCACTCCGCCCCACGACCCGTTGCCACCCGGGCCTTAAGAACCGATCCGCTACCAAGAACCATGCCTTTGCCGACGGCCCGAAGCCGAACGGCTCACTTGAAGCACAAATGTCACAAGAAAAAAATTTTCCGAAATTTCGCCAAACGGCCGACGTCCCACGCGAGGCCCGTCTCCACCGGCATGCACCGTTTTTCCAAAACTGAAATTTCTGCCCATTGCCGACGACCCGTCCATGGCACCGCCGACGGCTCACACGCACCCGACCCACAGAGCCGAAGCTCTGATACCATATGTGAAGTAAAATGCAAACCCAAGTCCAAGGGGCAGCCCATCAGCTCGAACCCGCTTGAAACTTGAGCCTGCGCGAAGGTACGTCCAAAGGGCCTTTGCCCGAGAGTAACCCGAAAACGAAGGGACTCCAAAGATAAACGCGCGGAAGCTCACAAACAAAGATAGAACGGCCCGAAGGCCTACGCATGCGGAAGCAACTTAGAAATTCCCCAAGTAATTGAGAACGGCCGCACGTAGACAAACGCGTTCTCGCGGGGCACCGTCAAATGATGAAACGCACACCCGAGTGTGAAGCGGACGTCTAGTCCTAAACTGAAACGGGGAGGCCGTCATGCTCAAGCCAACCCCAAAGGGACCTCAACCCTAAGATACAAGGTGGCAGGCCAAGGCGTGCCAACCTCACGGCTCACAACCGTCAAGGGACCCAAGACCCGCCGAGATGGGGCGGGGGACGCTCCCGTTACCGGGCATCTACCCACGATTCTAGAGACAACCGACGTTCTCCAAAACGGTGAGGAAGGGAAGGCTCGGCACACACGTCCATAGTGCTTCTTAACCCGCACATTGGAGGGCACTCAAGTCCGGTCCGCCGTGCAGAGGATGTCACGGAACCCACTCCCCTTATAGTTGCGCACAATTTGGCACAGAAGGGAATACCACCCAAGCACCAAAATGGGCTGGATAGAAATACAGGGCCGTCTCAACATCATTTGAGTGCAGGATTATGCCAATCGCATTTGAGTGCAGGATTATGCCAATCGCTGGTGGAAAGTGTGACCTGCACGTCGACCAAAGCTGTTAAACGACTTCTACTTCGAATAGGAAAACACTCTTCTGTTTTCGCTTGAACTTCGGAGTCCGGAACACAGCGAGTTTCAGCTCTTTGTATGTAGTGCTCAATCAGTGACGATCGTAATAATGTCGATGATGATGATGAACAAAGCTCGCCATGGCCGAAGTAGGACTTCCATCATACACAGACTTGCATCTTGCCATCATAATCATGCTGAACAGAGCTCACGAAAAACTTTATTGTGAACCAATCAAAATACTTATTGCTCGAAATTTTAGGTGGGATCTATAAATATCAACCGGTTTCGAAAGGCATAATGGATTATATTTCGCTTTTTTTTTTTTTAAGGCAAACAAATAAGAATGCCAGTTTCTTAAAGGAAAAACTAATAAATGAGCATTGTCTTAAAAGAATACTTAAAATCATGTTCGTGAAACAAAAAAGGTGCTTTTCATTCACTCCAATCATCAAAAAACCATAAAAAATAATCAAAAAGTCATGAGAATTCCAAAAGATCAAAAGAATTACATACATTAGGATAAAATCTCAAAAACAAAGATGAATTATACTTTATAGGTGAAGCACTTCTCTTCTCAAATACAACGAATAAAAATTTTCTTGAACATTCCCAATAAGTACAAGGTGCAATCAACCGATCTATAGTCCTTTCCTACTAATGGAATCGAAGAAAAAGACTTCAATTTTTGGCAGCTCTTCTCAAATACAATGAATAAAAATTCTCTTGAAGATGCTTAATAAGTACAAGGTGCAATCAACCTATGTCTAGTCATTTCATACTAATGGAATCCAAGAAAAAGACTTCAAATTCTGGCATCAGAACTTGAAAACATGCCTCAATCTAGAAACACAGGATCAACCTTACCAAAAGATACGCATAAGGAGATTAGATAGAACCAATACGGGTTTTATCATAAAAGTGCCATAATATTCATGGTAAACTTAGAGGTGCTACAAAGGAGTCCTCTATTCCATGTGCTCTAAATTCACATTTTCAAGCTACATGAAGTTTCTGTTAGATATGCTCAAACCCTACCAAAAGATATGCATAAGGAGATTAGATAGAACCAATAAGGGTTTTATCATAAAAGTGCCATAATATTTATGGTAAACTTAGAGGTGCTACAAAGGAGTCCTCTATTCCATGTGCTCTAAATTCACATTTTCGAGCTACATGAAGGTCTATGTGTGATCGTTGATGATTATAGATGATCTTTGTGAGCCTAGACATTACGTTAGGTAGGGCATTAACTTCTGGCCATTAGGTTCACATTCAAGGCAAAAATAAAGGCCTTGTGGCATCGCGTGGTTTCCCCATAGAACCTCATGGGGAGTGCAGAGAGGGGCTTGCCCCCTTCTACAAGGTCTAAGGGGTTATCCCCCCGGCCCATAGGACCGAGAAGGTAAGATTTTTGGTCGTGAAGATATTGTCGGATTGTATATTTTGCCGACTATTGTGTATGTCCTCACTATGTTTATCTATATCAACTCCCCTTGTAAAAGCTATATAAGCATGGCCCAGCTTGAGCTTTACATAGCATTGTACACTAGTAAGCCCTCCATCTAGAGTTTGTCAAGATCAACATCTAAGCTCCACATTGGGAGTGCATGAGTGGATAGCACCATCATTGTAAGTGCATCATGCTTGGCAATCTGAGTATTTGAGTTCTCTATCTCTTATTATGCATCTATTTTTGTCTGTGTTTTTCTCTCAGCTCTGTCTACTAGTCTATTCCAATGTGCTCTTATTTTTTTACAATTTCCCAATACCATTTTTAATGATCCAAGATGACATCTGAACAACACATCCAAATGTGGAAAACATAGAAAATCAAGACAGCAAGAAAAGAAGACAAAACAAAGAAGACAATGCATGAATGAGTATGTTAACCCAAATGATACAATATGCATTCTACTTTTGGACCAACAGTATTTGTAACACGTTAAATTGTATTCTCTATGAGTTTGAAGATCGAAGAAATAGGAATGAGAAAAAAGAACCATGACGTGTGATACACATGTATAGGAGTTGTAGATTGATGGAGAGTGTTAATCTCCAAAAGAACAAGATATTCTTGAAGTTAGAGCACCTCTATATCAAGAATAACTCAAAACCTTTACCAATTTGGAGGATTAATGTTCAATTACCAAAATCTTGAACAAACTTTGAAGTGAGTAACTACTTAGAAAGTCTGTTGCATATATCTCACTCATTGACTAATCAAATGTGTAAGGTTTTTGATAAAGCTTTGCACAATGTATCGTCTATAGTTTGTGCACCTTTTCCAAGTTAAATAATTCCAAAAGATGCAATAGATCTTGAGAAATGATCTAAACAATTCACCTATGTCTAAAATTTTACTTCTTTACAATCGACTTTGACAGGTGTAACTTTTAACACATAGTTCTCCCAAATTACAACCCATTTATTCAAATGCTTTTAGCCATAGGTAGCTTACCTTCCAACTTAAAGAATGAGTGCTTGCCTGCTCAAAACTTTACACTGTGGAAGGAGAACTGACCAAAACATTAGCATCAAATTTTGTGCCTCCTCCAACTTTACTTCTTCACATTTACACATGTAAATGTTCCTACTCTCAAGTCTCTTAGCTTGATCACAATTAGAAGCTGAAAACTTGTACAAAGGTCAATCAACTATAGACTTAGACTTGTACAAAAGCATTTCACAAAAGATTAAATACAGAAGGAGTACTAAGCAAACGATCTGGCGCAATATTTCTTCATTTCTGAGAAGTTTTACATTTGAATGATGAGAGAGATCTCCTACACTTCTAAAGTGTCTAATGACCCTTACAACTTCTAATTCTTTCCTTTACATAGTCTCTCATATTTGCCCTGACTTTTTACTTGTATATATAGGCATATATGTACAAGCTCATGACCATACAAAAGATATAAGTGAGCTACTCTAAATTAATGTACATATGTATACAAGTCTTCATCTTCTGAACATGTACTTTCTTCATGCTTCATAAATTGATCTTTTCTTCAATCCTTGACTTAAATCCTTCATCAAAACTTCAATTGGTGATTGACTTGCACCAACAGCTCCCCCTCAATCATCAATTGAGGTTTTCTCTATCATCTTTATCCCTACCATGTCTTTGAATCTCTTTAGCTTTGGTCCATCCAAGCTTTTGGTTAGCATATCAGCTATCTGATCTTTTGTTGAAGTAAGTATGACTTCAATCTCCTTATCCATCATCTTCTCTCTTAGAAAGTGATATTGAATCTCAATGTGTTTAGTCCTAGCATGAAAAACAGGGTTAACAACTAGATACAATGAACTCATGTTATCTCCATGAATAGTGGGTGTACTTTGAATGATGTCAAAACTCTTCATAAGAGTCTTTAGCCATATGACTTCCTTTGCAGCTTCAACCATACCTTTATACTCTGCTTTTGTAGATGATAAAGCAAGCATGTGTTGCTTCTTAGAACACCAAGAGATTAGCTTATCTCCCACATAACAAAGTATCCATATGTTGATCTCCTATCATCAGGATTACCTGCCCAATCTGCGTCACTATATATCTTGATGTTTGTATCTGATGTAAAACCATAATACAAACCTTCTTTGAGTGTACCCTTCATGTACCTCAACACCCTTTTTCCTGCAACCCAATGTTCTTTCCTAGGACAATGCATGAATTGAGACAACACTTCTACTGCATATGACAAGTCAAGCCTAGTTAATGTAGCATGGATAAGACTACCAACCAGACTTTGATATAACTTCATATCCTTGAATTCTTCTCCTCCATATCTGCTCAATTTGTGATTCACTTCCATTGGAGTAGTTGCTACCTACCCTGCAATCTTCCATTTTAAACTTGAACAACAAATTCTTCAAATACCTTTCTTGAGTTACATACACTCCATGTAGGGTGTATGAAATCTCCATCCCCAAGAAATATGACAGGTCTCCCAAGTCACTAATCTTGAACTCTTTATCCATTTTCTTCTTTAGCCTTTGTATGTCCTTCTCATCTGTACCTATAAGAATTATATCATCAACATATATGCGCATGTAAATGAACCCCTCATCACTTGCTTTTACAAGCAAACTAGTATCTTCTTTATATACTTGAAAACCAAGTTCCTTCAAGAACTCCACAAGTCTATAATTCCATGCCCTTGGGGCCTGCTTCAAACCATACAAAGCTCTCTTGAGCTTACATACATGATCTGGATACCTTTCATCTCTAAATCCTTTTGGTTGCTCCATGAAAACATCATCTGAAATATAACCATTTCAAAAAGCATTCTTCACATCGAGTTGACATAATTTCCAACCTTTACATGCAGCAATGGCTATGAATGTCCTGATGGTTGTCATCTTTGCCATAGGACTATAGGTCTCATCATAATCTATACCATATATCTGAGCAAACCCTTTCACAACAAGTCTAGCTTTATACCTAGACACACTTCCATCTGCATACTTCTTGGTTTTGTAGACCCATTTGCATCCAATGATCTTCTGACTATTTGGTTTAGGAACCAACTCCCAAGTCTCATTTTCCATTAATGCATCATACTCTTCATGCATAGCTTTCTCCCAATTTTCCTTAGCTTTTGCCTCTTCATATGTAGAGGGGTCTTCATTTGCTTTCATCATGTAAGCATAGTCTTTAGTAGCTAGAAAGACCTAAACATGAAGAGATGAGCAGAAGAAGAGAAATTTGGAGAGAGAGAGAGAGAGAGGGAGAGAGAGATCCTTATATGTTAGAATCAATAAGATGTATTGAAAACTGGCATGCCCTAGGGAGATGCAGTATGAGAAATTCTCTCCTTAGTTTCACGAACTTCAGAAGAACAAGGGCATATGGTAATACTTTCTATGGCTCCACCAAACTATTTTGTGTATAAAACACTTATAGAATATAGAGAAGAAAAATTAAGCAGAACTCAATCAATATTTCTTCAGTTAAGATAGAATGAATATCAACATTGAATCGATGCCTGGTTGTCATATTTTTATCCTCAATTATTCTCTTATTTTGTGATTGACTCCGAGTTTAAACATAAGA
This sequence comes from Ceratopteris richardii, assembly GCA_020310875.1. Classification (NCBI taxonomy): domain Eukaryota; kingdom Viridiplantae; phylum Streptophyta; class Polypodiopsida; order Polypodiales; family Pteridaceae; genus Ceratopteris; species Ceratopteris richardii. Next base: position 31,254,396 of record CM035412.1, read on the forward strand.
TGGTGAGCAAGAGATAATCAATATTGCATTCTTTGAGCATGTGAGTGTTGCTCAAATGGAGCTTTTCAACAAAACATAGAGATGAAATCAAGCTAAAGTGAAGCAATGATTTTCTAGAAATCTATATCATACGCTAGAAAGCACAAACTATATGCTTTGTGGTGTACAAGTTTTCTGCAATAACTCATTAGAAAGCCAAACATAACATGTGGTCCATTACTATGAAGAACACTCACATCAACACATTTTAGACCAAGAAGAATCTGTACAGGTGATGCATTGCCATATAATAATGAAGAACCACATGCATACCATTCATAGTTGCTCTAAATGTATGTCAAAGGAAACACTCATTTTCAATGTTAGTTTATTAATAAACATCTTAATCTCTGCTTTCCATCATAGACCTTCTCCAGTTATAAGATAATATGGATTGATGGAGTCTCTTCTATAGAGATTCATTACTAAGAAAAATAGAATAATATATACAATTTATGTGCCGAACCAGAATAATAAAAATAATTAGTATTACAACATTGGCTATGCTAAGATGGTGAAATCAACCTACCACATTAACCTTGAATGAAACACTATCAAAACGGATGCATCAAACAACCGAAGATTTCTTTTTCTATTGGCTTTCCTTCTCGTCATTGGAAATAGAGAGCCACTTAAGAATCTGAGATCCAAAGTTCACGTAAGTACGTAATCGAGAAAATGCCACACAGCTTGAATCACACATCCTCATTCATTTCCAATACTTTGTTTTTGTCCATGATTTTTAGAAGCTCTCACAGTCTATGGAATGATAATCACATAGTATTTTCTATGCCCATGAACAAGAATGCTAATGGGAGGTTTGTAGAGAGGCTCCTAATCCCACACTAATCCATGAGCGATTAAATGCAAAAGACAGAAAGATAACTTGCAAAAACATGAATGAGTGTAGATCTAGAGTTTGAATAAAAAAAACCCTCCAAGTAGGCTTAGATGGATTTTAAATTTGAGAGATTTTCCCCACAAATTGAAGATTATCTTTGGGCGACACTCTCACCTTAGGTACATATATGTCGTCACAAAATTAATATTCACAAAAATGACACTCAAATTATGTCTGCCAAGGAAATATGTGTAGAGAGTACACACAATGAAGCAAAATGAAAAGAAGAGTGTACTCGCAAAAATGAAAGAGTGTGACACTCAAAAGTGAGTAGACCATGAAATGGGAAAACTCACATGGATTAGAGTGAGCTTGCCAAGAGCATGGAGTAAGCTCCTCAAACTTCTAACTAAGTACAAATGGGAGGAGAGGCCCTCCTTATATAAAGTTGGAGGGGCTCTCCAAAGTACATCATATGTGGGATAATTCCCTTTGAAGGAGAACGGGTGCACAGGTAGAAGCAAATGGCAAGCTAGCCAAATACAAAAGAGATACAATATAAAATGGAAATGATATGGAAATGGGGTGCCCCTTGGATACATAAATGGAGATGCAATCATGCTCTATAGCTCCATTTTTGTTGATGCAGGGCAATCAACAATTGAAGTTTTAATGAAGATTTGGAAGTCAAGGACTGAAGAAAAGTTCAAGTTATGAAGCATGGAGGAAGTGCATATTCAGAAGTTGGAAGATGTGTACACATATGTACATTAATTCAAAGATAGTTCACTTATACTTTTGTATAGTCATGAGCTTGTAAATATTTGCCTATATATACTAAGATAAATGTCGGGGCAAATGTGAGAGAGCATGCGAATAGAGAATTTGGTAGTTTTATGAGTCATTAGACATCTTAGAAGTGAGTAGAATCTCTCTCATCACTCAGTTATAGAATTCCTTCAAGAATGAAGAAATGTTGCACCCGATGTTTCTGTGCATTCTCCTTCTGTGTTTGATCATTTCAAGAATCCTTTTGTAGATGTCTAAGTCCATAGTTAATGAGTCTATGGTTAAAGTTTGAGAGCCTAATTGTAAACAGCCTGTGAGAATTATGAGTAGGAACATTCATATGTGAAGAAGTGTTCACTATTTCTTGAAACAGGCGCAATCTCGATGGTCAATGATTTGATCATTTCTCAGTGCACAGGTTAAAGTTTTGCATGAGTAAGGAGTCAAAATTTAAGTTAGAAGGTAAGCCATCTATGGCTAAAAGCATTTGTATAAACAGTTTCTAGATTGAGAGAACCAAGTGTTAGAAGTTACAGGTGTTTGAATGGACTTTTTCAGAAGAGTAGTTTTAGACATAGGTAACTTGTTGAGATCATTTCTCAAGATCTACTTAATCTTTTGGAGTGATTCTACTTGGAGGAGGTACAAAAACTATAGGCGACACCTTGTACAAAGTTTCATAAAAAACTTTACACAATTGATAAGTTAATCAGAGAGATATGTGCAGCAGACTTTTTGTATAGTCATCTTCTTCACAGTTTATCCAAAATCTTGATAATTGATCATTGATCCTCTAAATTGGTGAAGGTTTTGACTTACTCTTGATATAGAGGTGTTCTAACTTCAAGAGTAGGTTGTTCTTTTGGAGATTAACACTCTCCATCAGTGGTATTAGAGCAGGAAGTATCAAAATTGAAGAAAGGAGGATCCCGATTGCTGCAGCTGCAAAGAATTCAACATCTAAAGGTTCAAAAGGTGAAAGCTTGCAAAGCTTGAGAAGGAGGTCATATGACATCAAGGAAGACAAAAGGAACATTATTCGAAGTAAAAGTACATCTATTACTCATAAAGTTTGAAGAATTCAATATACAGGTGAAGAAAGGATGGGAGATTCTCTTCAAATAGAGAAGTTGGATAGAGAGAACTATCCAGCATGGTCAATGAGGATGGAAGCTCATCTTATGAGCAAAGACTTGATAGCTTATATCACAGGTGAAGAAGAAAAGCCTCAGTTCAAATATCCTAGTGTTCCAACTAGGGAGGAATTATCGGATTTGAAGACTTGGATGAAGAAAGATGCTCAAGCTAGGAGCATTATTTATATGGCAATCAATGACTACTTGCTACCTCACATTAGAGGTCTTGAAAGTGCAAGTGATATATGGAATGCTTTGGAGGAGCATTTGCAAAACACCACAAAGTCAAGGAAGGCATCCTTATGGGCAGAATTTACCACTTTCAAGAAGAAGGCTTCTCAATCCATCTCAGACTATGTAACAAGAATGAAGGACATTGCAGATGCATTAGGAGCTATTGATGAAGACATTGAGGAGGATTAATTGGTAAGGCAAATCCTCACAGGTTTGAGAGGTGATGACAAATGGAAGCCATTCATTTTTTCTACTGAATTATCACTTGATCATTTTACTCCTGACTTAAATCAGTTGCTAGGACACGTGCTAACCTTTGAGCAGGATGTCAAAGGTGAAAGTGATAAAAGTGCAGGTCATGCAATGTATTCAAAGGATAAGAAGAAGAATATCAAAGGGAAGCAACAAGCAAATGAAGATGAAGGCACAACTAGCCAAGCTAGCTTCCTAAGAGGAAGAGGAGGTGGCAAAGGTAGAGGAAGAGGCAGGAGTAATAAAGATGGAGTCAAAGCTTGCTGGATTTGTGGTAAGACAAATCACTTAGCTAATGATTGTTGGCATAATACTCAGAGCAATGGTGGATATAATCAGAATTTTAATTCAAGAGGAAGAGGTGGCAGAAATCAAAGAGGTAATTTCAGAGGTAGAGGTTACTTTGGAAGAAATGTAGGTAGAGGATTCCAAAGTCAACAATACAACAATACCTACTACAATTATGCTTCAGATCAGAAGGAGGACTCAACATTGATAATGAATGCAACTTGTGAAAGGCAAAGTGAAGACCAAAGAGTCTTCTACATTGACTCAGGATGTAGCAATCATCTGAGTGATAACATAGCCTTCATGACTGATTTGGAAAATAAGGTAACTAATCATGTAGTTCAAACAAGTGACAATACAAAGCACAATGTGAAGTCAATTGGATCAGTGAAGGCTAAGGATGGTAGTACTCTCTTGAGTAAGGTTTTGTATGTTTCTACAATTCCTAAGAATCTGATAAGTGTAGGACAAATTGTTGAAAAAGGTTATGAAGTTAGATTCACTAATGGAGTGTTTGTGGAAGATCCTAGCAATGGGTATAAACAGATTGTTTCAGGGAAGAAAGAAGGAAGATTGTTCACATTGAAGATCCAAGGCAATGTTGGTCATGCCTTGTTCACCTATGGAGGACATAAGATCTCTGAGTTAGATCTTTGGCACAAAAGGCTAGGACATTTTAATGAAAGAGGTATCAAAGATATGATTAACAATGGTTAAGTGCTTGGATTGCCTAATGTTGCAGGTCAACATATGACATACAGATGTGAGGCATGTCAATTAGGTAAGGCTCATAAGCAATCTTATTCCAAGCATGGTTTTATGTATTCAGAGAAGCTTGAATTGGTACATCTGTGGGGACCATCAAAGGATTTCAGTATCAATGGTTCAAGGTATTATGTGATTTATGTTGATGATGCTACCAGATGGATCATTATCTATGTGATCAAAGATAAGTCAGAGGTATTCAATACATTTAAACATTATCATGTGTATGCAGAAAGAATTACAGGTCAAAAGTTGAAAAGACTAAGGTCAGATGGAGGGGGAGAGTATTTCTCTAATGAGTTCAATGATTACTTGTGGAATGCAGGTATAGAAAGGGAAATTACTTGCAGGTAATCTCCTCAACAAAATGGTGTAGCAGAAAGGAGAAATAGAACTCTTGTTGAGTTTGATAGATCCATGATGAAGGAGAAAAATTGCCCAAATTACTTGTGGGTTGAGGCTGTAAATACAGCTACTTATTTGGTCAATAGGTTACCATGTAAAGCTTTGCAGGGTATGACACCATATGAGGCATGGTGGGGTAAGAGACCTACCCTAGATCATTGCAAATTATTTGGATGTTTGGCATATGCATACGTGCCATCACAATTGAGGCATAAATTGGAGCCTAAAGCTGAAAAATATGTGTTCATTGGATATGATGATAAGCAGATGGGTTATAGGTTGTGGAGTCCATCCACAAAACAATTCCTTGTATCAAAGGATGTTACATTTGATGAGCAAGGTACTTGGTATGCAGGTACAATCAATATTAATGCAGGTGATGAAGAAGTCGTGAATCAAAAGAAAGGTAAATCAAAGGTTCAGATATTTGATGAAGAGGAGAACAATGAAGTACAAGTTGATGTTGAAGAAGTGCCAAGATTCGATCCAGAATGTGATGAACCAGAAACCTCAAGGAGTGGAGAACTCAGAAGGTAATCAAGACACAAATGGCAACCTACAAGGTATAGCTATGCCACTTCTTTTTTGGCTACCAAAGATTATGCTTATATGATAAAGGCAGATGAAGACCCTTCTACATATGAAGAGGCAAAAGGTAAGGAAAATTGGGAGAAAGCTATGCAGGAAGAGTATGATGCATTGATAGAGAATCAGACATGGGATTTGGTTCCTAAACCAAATACTCAGAAGATCATTGGATGCAAATGGGTCTACAAGAAAAAAAGATTTGCAGATGGAAGTGTGTCTAGGTATAAATCTAGAGTTGTTGTGAAAGGGTTTGCTCAGACATATGGTATAGATTATGATGAGACCTATAGTCCTACAGCAAAGATGACAACTATCAAGACACTCATAGCTATTGCTGCATGTAAAGCTTGGAAATTATGTCAATTAGATGTGAAGAATGCTTTTCTAAATGGTTATATTACAGATGATGTTTTCATGGAGCAACCACAAGGATTCAGAGATGAAAGGTATCCAGATCATGTGTGCAAGCTCAAGAGAGCTTTGTATGGTTTGAAGCAGGCCCCAAGGGGCCCCAAGGGCATGGAATTATAGACTTGTGAAGTTCTTAAAAGAACTTGGGTTCCAAGTATCTAAAGCAGATAGTAGCTTGCTTGTCAAGGCAAGTGATGATGGGTTCATTTACATGTGCATATATGCTGATGATATAATTCTTACAGGTACAGATGAGAAAGGTATTCAAAGCCTAAAGAAGCAAATGGAGAAAGAGTTCAAGATTAGTGACCTGGGAGACTTATCATATTTCTTGGGCATGGAGATTTCATACACTCAACATGGAGTGTATGTAACTCAAGAAAGGTATTTGAGAAACTTGTTGATCAAGTTTAAGATGAATGATTGCAGGGTAGCACCTACTCCAATGGAGGTGAATCACAAATTGAGCAGATATGGAGGTGAATAATTCAAGGACATGAAACTATATCAGAGTTTGGTTGGTAGTCTGATCTATGCTACATTAACTAGGCCTGACTTGTTATATGCAGTTGGAGTATTATCTCAATTCATGCATTGCCCTAGGAAAGAACATTTGATTGCAGGTCAAAGAGTGTTGAGGTACATTAAGGGTACACTCAAAAAAGGTTTGTATTATGGTTTGACATCAGATACAAATATCAAGATTTATAGTGATACAGATTGGGCAGGTAATCCTGATGATAGGAGATCAACATATGGATACTTGTGTTATGTCGGAGATAAGTTAATTTCTTGGTGTTCAAAGAAGCAACACATAGTTGCTTTATCATCTACAGAGGCCGAGTACAAAGGTATGGTTGAAGCTGCAAAGGGAGTAATATGGCTTAAGACTCTAATGAAGAGTTTTGACATCATTCAGAGTACACCCACTATTCATGGAGATAACATGAGTTCATTCTATTTAGCTGCTAACCCTATGTTTCATGCGAGGACTAAACACATTAAGATTCAGTATCATTTTCTAAGAGAGAAGGTGATGGATAAAGAGATTGAAGTCATACATACTTCAACAAAAGATTAGATAGCTGATATGATAACCAAAAGCTTGGATGGACCAAAGCTACAGAGATTCAAAGACATGGAAGATATAAAGAAGATAGAGAAAACCTCAATTGATGATTGAGGGGGAGCTGTTGGTGCAGGGCAATCAACAATTGAAGTTTTAATGAAGATTTGGAAGTCAAGGACTGAAGAAAAGTTTAAGTTATGAAGCATGGAGGAAGTGCATATTCAGAAGCTGGAAGATGTGTACACATATGTACATTAATTCAAAGATAGTTCACTTATACTTTTGTATAGTCATGAGCTTGTAAATATTTGCCTATATATACTAATATAAATTTTGGGGCAAATGTGAGAGAGCATGTAAATAGAGAATTTGGTAGTTGTATGAGTCATTAGACATCTTAGAAGTGAGTAGAATCTCTCTCATCACTCAGTTGTAAAATTCCTTCAGGAATGAAGAAATGTTGCACCCGATGTTTCTGTGCATTCTCCTTCTATGCTTGATCATTTCAAGAATCCTTTTGTAGATGTCTAAGTCCATAGTTAATGAGTCTATGGTTAAAGTTGAGAGCCTAATTGTAAACAGCCTGTGAGAATTATGAGTAGGAACATTCATATGTGAAGAAGTGTTCACTGTTTCCTGAAACAGGTGCAATCTCGATGGTCAATGATTTGATCATTTCTCAGTGCATAGGTTAAAGTTTAGCATGAGTAAGGAGTCAAAATTTAAGTTAGAAGGTAAGCCATCTATGGCTAAAAGCATTTGTATAAACGGGTTCTAGATTGAGAGAACGAAGTGTTAGAAGTTGCAGGTGTCTGAATGGACTTTTCAAAAGAGTAGTTTTAGACATAGGTAACTTGTTGAGATCATTTCTCAAGATTTACTGAATCTTTTGGAGTGATTCGACTTGGAGGAGGTGCCAAAATTGTAGAAGACACCTTGTGCAAAGTTGCATAAAAAACTTTACACAGTTGATAAGTTAATGAGAGAGATATGTGCAAAAGACTTTCTGTATAGTCATCTTCTTCACAGTTTATCCAAAATCTTGATAATTGATCATTGATCCTCTAAATTGGTGAAGGTTTTGACTTACTCTTGATATAGAGATGTTCTAACTTCAAGAGTAGGTTGTTCTTTTTGAGATTAACACTCTCCATCACTTTTGGAGTGGCTCAATGCTGCAGAGGTCACCAATCAGTGGAATGGAACTAGAGGTAGAGCGTTCTTGAACATGTCTCCCAAGTTCTCTTGAGAGGTACACTACTCCAGAGTAATCTCTTGAGATATGAACTTCTCATGGATGAAATGGTACTAGATCTTGATGTGCATTGTCCGAGTGTGGAACACTAGATTCTTGGCGATGGTCAAGGCTGATTGGCAATTCGTGCGGATGCATGTCAGAGTAATCTACAAAACACAAATGTCAAATAACAAACATCGACATGAGATGGCCTCACATGCTGAAAAGCTAGATGCTCAGTACTTTGCCTTAGTGGATGACAAAGTAACTATGGGCTACTTCTTACTTGCCCAAGAGATACGTCTTGATCCAAGCAACAATAGAGGATGATTTTTGCAACTAAGGAGTCTTTATGATGGATGTATATGTTAGCATTGGCAATGCGCCTATGAGATCCTTTAGCTTCGAAGAACTTGTGGATCTTTTCATACCCATCCTTCAGAGCTTGCTTAAGTCCATTAACAGCTTTGTGAAGCTTGTACACTTGATCTTCCTTTCCTTTGAACTTGCAACCTTCAGGCTAGTCATCATATACTTCTTCTTGAAGTTTTCCATTGAGGAAATCACTTTTGACATTAAGTCAGTAAATGGGCAATTTGAAGTGTTCACTTAGTGCAAGAATGATTCTTATGGTTGTAAAGCTTGCCATAAGGGCAAATATTTCTTCATAATCAATGTCATGATTTATCCCTTAGCTACAATTCTTGCTTTGTGATTGTCCAATGTACCATCTTATTTGTACTTGACTTAGTATAGCCCTTTAGCTTACAAACAAGATTCCAAGTGTTCTTCTTCTCAATTGCATCCATCTCTGTTTACATAATCTCTTCCTAATCAAGTTGACATTGAGCTTCTTTGTAGTTGGAAGGCTCTAGAGTCTACTGAATCTAATGCATAAGTGCATAATTAACATAGTTACTTTGATCATGTTTCTGATTTTTGTTGAGCTTTTGAGACCATCTAGGTTGATGAGAAGTACTTGCTTTTGATGTTTTCTTCATAATAATTGCGTCCCCCTCTAACATGTAGATGGGTGGACTCAAACTTGAACGTGGATCTTTAGTTGAGTACTTTGAAGCTCCATCAAATATGAAATCTTTTGAGATGGTGATGGAGTGTTTCAAGATCCTACAATCTATAAGCTTTAGATTGTTCACTATATCCAATGAAGATATGTTTCTTGGAGTTAGATTGTAGCTGGCTTTGATCTTCCTTAGGCACATGTAAAAAAGCTTCACTTCCAAATACTCTAAAGCAATTAACATTGGGCTTGCACCCATAGTAGGCTTCAAACAAAGTCTTGTTGTTTAATGCACTTATGAAGCCTCTATTGATGACTTGAAGTATAGTGTGTACAGCTTCTACCCAAAACTTGAATGGTAATGCTTTGTTGTGAAGCATGGTGCATGCCATTTCTATTCTACTTTGAATCTTTCTCTTGGCTACTTTGTTCTTAGATGAAGTGTGAGGTTGAGTGACTTTCCTCTTGATGCCCTTTTGATTTAAGAAATTATTTAAGTCATGATTGATAGAATCACCACCTCCATCTCATCTAATAATCTTGACTGAACTAGTTGCTTCATTCTCAACTTGCGATATCCATTCTTGAAACTTGGAAAAGGTATCTTGCCTTGGACTTAAAAAAGTGCGCCCAAATATAAGTTGAGTGATCATCTACAAGGAGAAAGAAGAAGATGGATCTAGTTAGTGAAAGGGTATTTATGGGTCCATAGAGGTCCATGTGGTCTACGGCTAGAGGGTTCCTAGCTCGAGTGTTAGCCTCCTTGGGAACGAGAGCCTTGTGTTGCTTGCCTTGAGTGCAACCATTTGTGATACAAAAATCGTGGTTAAGTATGTGGTGTGCCTGCATCTTTGTGCCATAGGTTAGAAAGGGACACCTTATACAAAAACCATGATAGTGTGTACATCCCTTTGTCTTCAATTCCTTTTGCAATGATATCTTTAATTTAGGGTCAATCACCTTTATAGATGTTTTATCAAATAACACTTGCTTGTTATGGTCTTTGATTGCCTTAGCTGAGAGTAGATTCATGCAAAAGTTTAAAACAAACAATACATTGGACAAAGCTTTACACTCCCTGTGATGATTGGTGATTTGAACTTTTCCTTTGCCTTGGATGCGGAGACTTTTGTTGTTGCATGAATAGAATTCGCTAGAGTGATTTTTGATCTCTACGGAGGAGTCGTGATCTTTCGCATATGAGATGTGGCTCCATTGTCAAGGATCCACTCTTGAGAGGAACTTGAAGTAATTAAGGCATTGGATTCTGTGGCGATAAATAGGTCCACTTGAACAATGAGATCTATGTTGAGAGGATTTAGATTGGTTCTCCGAGGTAGAGGCTTTAGAGCTATTCTTCACCTGCTATATCAAAACACAAAACACATTAATAACTCAATAAATTAAACTCCAAAATCCAACATTCCATGAGTGATGACAAGCACCCCATCACCCATAGGCAAATTGACAAGCGGAGAGTACAAATAAGATCATGTGCAATGTATTGATGAAGCTCATTAACAACAAACACTCTGATTGGGACAAATAGCTACACCATGCTATTTGGGCATATGGAGAGGCCTATAAAATGGTACTCAATGCAACCCCCTTTCATATGGTTTTTTTTCTAGAATGTTGTGCTCTCGTTAAACTTTTTGATACCACCCTCAAGGTTGCACAAGAGCCTCAATGAGTAGGGCACAAGCTATCATCCAAGATCATGGACTTAGAACGCGTAGGAGAGGCACGACTGAGAGTGACAACATGAATAAATGCTATAAAGAAGAGACATATCACTTAATTTGATTCACATGTAAAAGATAAAGGAATGAAAATTGGTGATTTATTCCTTGTATACACATTGAAGCAGCATTCTCAAAAACAAGAAAAGTGTAGGTATGTCCCTATGATCATCAATAGGATATCTACTAGTGGGGTTACTCATGGAAAAGGACTCCATATAAATAAGAAACAAAGAGAAGAGGATAAGAGGATAAGAGAAGAGGCTCAAGCTGAAGCTACAGAATGCATTACCAAAATGAGATTACAAAGAAAAGGTTTAGGCTAGTTGAGAAATGAGGATGTCATTTGCAACTTCGATGCCCATCAATATCACGTGACTATGTTTAAATCTAAGAGGAGTATCTCTCCTAGCATCATTGATAGATGACCCTTCATTTTGATCGAACTAGGCCAAGGCACAATCAAAGCCCTCATTGATTCAGGAGTGGCCACTAGTGCCATACATTATTCTTCCTATCAAGATATGAATGTATACAAAAATTTGATTGCGGCCTACCTCATAGGAATAGTATTGAGATATCAAGCTCAACATGTGATGATCCAGGATGACACGTACCAGTTTTTCATTTCTCTGACATGTATAGTGGTCACGTTGGTATATGTTAGGGATACTTCATTGAGCTTTATTAGATTTATCTACCGAGAGTGATGGCACATTTTTTCCTTGCCAACTCACTCATTTGCGGACATTAGATATTTCCTTATGTATTGATCTTTATACTTTGCACTCATTGAATTCTTGTTTTTAGGTCATTCTTGTACATTCCTTTTTATGTAATAGAAGAAGAAGAAGAAGAAGATCATTCTTCCTTGCCTCAATCTATGTGTGTGCTTCTCCTTGAGTTTGAGAGTGTGTGTGTGAGCTCTCTTCCTTATCTCCTTCCTCGTGACATGGTATCCGAGCTAGCGGCGTGCAGAAAACACGATTCACAAACGACCTCCGTTTGCTATGAAAATTGGCGTGAAGGTAGAAGACCTCCATTTCAAGCCCCCAAGGTGGGGCCCGCAGAAAAACCAGGTCAGTTTTGAAAATTGTAATTTGTGTTGTGTTCGGCAACACTTATATATTCCAGGTCTAGAATTTCAAGTGATTCCGTGCACTTTTGGTACACGAAAAATGTGTTTTTTTGAGATCGAACTGTCATGTTATAGTGCAATAGTGTTCAAGCAGAAGTGCTGCTTGTAGTGTTTTGCAGTGTTGTGAATTGCTGCAGAAATGGCAAACCCAAATGGAATGAGTTAGCTTATGAGCGATAAGCTAGACAAGAACAACTTCCATGCTGGGAGATTCAAAGTGAAAAATTTCCAGATAGGAAAAGGATACTGGAAGTACATCGAAGGAGAGAATGAAAATGCTTCGTAGTTACCAGAAAGGAATCGGGCTGTAGATCAAGTAAGAGCATATGAGGAATGGAATCAAGGAGCACGAAAGGTAATGTATTGGCTATCTGTTAGCATACAGGATTAGCATGATTGGACACATACAAGATGCCAAGACTGCAAAAGAGGCTTGGAATAGTTTGGTCACTTTGTATGAGACCAACACAAAGGCACAGAAATTGCAACTCAAGAACGAGCTGCATACATGGGAAAAGAAGAGCATGTCGGTAAGTGACTACACCTTGAAGATCAAAAGCATATGTGAGTCACTTGCATCTATTGGCATGAATGTAGATGATGATGATAAGGTGGAAGTGTGTCTCTGTGGTTTAGGAGCTGCATATAAGCAGTTCAGAACTTCCATACAGACTAGGGAAAATATTCTGAATTTTGATGATCTAGTATCTATGCTGATTATTGAAGAAAAGAATCTTGGTAAGGACTCAAACTCCCAAGGAAAGCCCAGTTCTGAGCAGGTATTCTACTCTGGCAGAGGAAGAGGCAGAGGTAGAGGCTTGGGAAGTGGAAGAGGAAACAATAACCAAGACCAAGGTCAACAACAGAATCATGCAGGAGGAAGAGGACAGTTTCGAGGCAGGGGGAGCCAAAGAGGTCGCAAAAATTTCCAAAGAAATGATTCAGGTAATGATAGTAAAGGATGTTGGAATTGTGGCAAACCTGGACACTTTAAATGTGATTGCAGGTTGAAGAATCAAAATAATAGAAGGCAGCAAAACAACTATGCATCCACAAGTTCAGATGATTCTGAGAAGTTGTTCATGGTTCAACATCACATGATGAATACGATGTCTGTTGTTATTTCAAAATCGAATGATAATGTCTAATATGTTGATTCAGGTGCTTCAAATCACATGACTAGTCATGCAGAATGGTTTAGTAGTTTGCAGAAAATGCCAGTTCCTGGATATGTTGAAATAGGTGATGATACATCGCATCCTATTGAGCACATAGGAAACATAGCATTGTCTATGGAGGACGGGAAGGTAAAACATCTTGTTGATGTGCTGCATGTTCCAAATATAAAAAAGAATCTGGTTTCTATTGGACAAATGGTTGACTAGGGATCACAAGTCAGGTTCAATGCTGATGGATTATTTGTAGAAGAGTACAAGCAGGATGGATGATTGGTTGCCAAAGGAAACAAAGTGGGTAGGATGTTCACCTTAAATGTGAAGATCCCTGAAATGAATGCAGCCATGTTTGCAAAAGGTTCACGAGTTATTGCAGATATAGAGATGTGTGTTGAGATATCAAGCTCAACATGTGATGATCCAGGATGACACGTACCAGTTTTTCGTTTCTCTGACATGTATAGTGGTCACACCGGTATATGTCAGGGATACTTCATTGAGCTTTATTAGATTTATCTACGGAGAGTGATGGCACATTTGTTTCTTGCTAGCTCACTCATTTGCGGACATTAGGTTTTTCCTTATGTACTGGTCTTTATATATTGCACTTGTTGTATTCTTGTTTTTAGGTCATTCTTGTACATTCCTTTTATGTAATAGAAGAAGAAGAAGATCATTCTTCCCTCTCTCAATTTGTGTGTGTGCTTCTCCTTGAGAGTGAGAGTGTGTGTGTGAGCTCTCTTCCTTATCTCCTTCCTCGTGACATGGTATCAGAGCCAGCGTGGCTGTAGAGAGCTCGTGGAGAAGGCGACGGTGAAGACTACGCGGCAAGGCGTGGAGAAAACGTGATTTCACAAACGGCCTCTATTTGGAGCCCGCAAGGTGGGGCCCATAGAAAAACCAGGTCAGTTTCAGAAACTCTAACTTGCGTTGTGTTCGGAGACACTCATATATTCCAGATCCAGAATTTCAAGCAATTCCGTGTACTGTTGATACACGAAAACTGTGTTTTTCTGAGATCAAACTGTCACGTGATAGTGTGACAGTGTTCAAGCAGAAGTGCTGCTTGTTGTGTTTTGCAGTATTGTGAATTCTTGCAGAAATGGCAAATGCAGATGCAATGAGTCAGCTTATGAGCGATAAACTGGACAAGAACAACTTCCATGCTTGGAGATTCAGAATGACAAATTTCCTGATGGGAAAAGGCTACTGGAAGTACATCGGAGGAGAGAATGAAAATGCTCCGCAATTACCAAAAAGGAATCGGACTGCAGATCAGTTAAGAGCATATGAGGAATGGAATCAAGGAGCACGAAAGGTAATGTATTGGCTATCTGTTAGCATACAGGATAGCATGATTGGACACATACACGATGCCAAGACTGCAAAAGAGGCTTGGAATAGTTTGGTCACTTTGTATGACACTAATACAAAGGCACGGAAATTGCAACTCAAGAACGAGCTGCATACATTGGAAAAGAAGAGCATGTCGGTAAGTGACTACACTCTTAAAATCAAAGGCATATGTGAGTCACTTGCATCTATTGGCATGAATGTAGATGATGATGATAAGGTGGAAGTGTGCCTTCGTGGTTTAGAAGCTGCATATAAGCAGTTCAGAACTTCCATACAGACTAGGGAAAATATTCTGAATTTTGATGATCTGGTATCTATGCTGATTATTGAAGAAAAGAATCTTGGTAAGGACTCAAACTCCCAAGGAAAGCCCAGTTCTGAGCAGGTATTCTACTCTGGCAGAGGAAGAGGCAGAGGTAGAGGTTTTGGAAGTGGAAGAGGAAACAGTAACCAAGACCAAGGTCAACAACAAAATCATGCAAGAGGAAGAGGACAGTTTCGAGGCAGGGGGAGCCAAAGAGGTCGCATAAATTTCCAAAGAAATGATTCAGGTAATGATAGTAAAGGATGCTGGAATTATGGTAAACCTGGACACTTTGAACATGATTGCAGGTTAAAAAATCAAAATTACAGAAGGCCGCAAAACAACTATGCATCCACAAGTGCAGATGATTCTGAGAAGCTCTTTATGGTTCAACATCACATGATGAATACGATGTCTGCTGGTGTTTCAAAATCGAATGATAATGTCTGGTATGTTGATTCAGGTGCTTCAAATCACATGACCAGTCATGCAGAATGGTTTAGTAGTTTGCAGAAAATGCCAGTTCATGGATATGTTGAAACAGGTGATGATACATCGCATCCTATTGAGCATACAGGAAACATAGCATTGTCTATGGAGGACGGGAAGGCAAAACATCTTGCTGATGTGTTGCATGTTCCAAATATAACAAAGAATCTAGTTTCTGTTGGACAAATGGTTGACCAGGGATGACAAGTCAGGTTCAATGTTGATGGATTATATGTAGAAGAGTACAAGCAGGATGGACGATTGGTTGCCAAAGGAAACAAAGTGGATAGGATGTTCACCTTAAATGTGAAGATTCCTGAAATGAATGCAGCCATGTTTGCAAAAGGTGTAGGAGTTATTGCAGATATAGAGATATGGCACAAACGGATTGGACATGCAAACTTGCAAAGGCTGAAAATGATGCAGTCAAAGGAGATTATCCATGGACTACCAAATTTCAAAGTTGCAGAAATGCAAAAGGTATGTGCAGCATGTTAATTTGGTAAACAGTCAAGAGCATCATTTCCACATGACAAGCATGTTAGTGAGAATGTACTAGAAGTAGTACATACAGATGTTTGGGGTCCAGCAAAGACCACATCTATGGGTGGTTGCAGGTTTTATGTTACTTTCATTGACGACCATACACACAAAGTATGGGTATATTTCATGAAAGAGAAGAGCTAGGTGTTTACTCACTTCCAGAATTTTAAAGTTATGGTGGAAAAGCAGAGAGGGAAGTACATTCAGACATTAAGATTTGATGAAGGAGGTGAATACATGTCAAATGAGTTCAGCAGTTTTCTAAAAAATCATGGAACTCAGCGTCAATTTTCATGCAGGTACACACCACAAAAGAATGGTATTGCTGAACGCAAAAACAGACATATTGCAGAAATAGCAAGAGCCTTAATGGCTGAGAAGAATATGCCTCATTGTTATTGGGGAGAAGCTGTGCATACTACTGTATACATCATGAACAGAACTTCGACTGCTGTTGTACATCAAGTTACACCTGAAGAGAAGTTTACAGGTAAAAAGCCAAACTTATCACATCTGAAAGTTTTTGGCTGTATTGCATATGTACATGTCCCAGATGAATTGAGGACGAAGCATGATCCAAAAGCAGAAAAGTGTGTCTTCATTGGATACTCCCTTGAGCAAAAGGGATATAAATGTTATAACCCACTCACACGACATGTAAATGTGAGCAGAGATGTGGTATTTGATGAAATGTCAAGATTCTATGTAGATGCCAAAGAAGGGCTGAATCTTGAACCAAATGATAAAGAAAATGCTGAAACGTCTAGTGTAGAATCTCAAGTTTTGAGTGGACCGGATGCATCACCAAGCAATAGTTCCAACTCAAATCGATGGAGTGGAATATTGCGTGGAAATTTTAGTCCAGCAAATTCATCAAATACATCCAAGAAAGGTAAAGAAAAGGTTTCTGCTGGTAGTAAAACAGGTGCAGGTTTTGAAGATGTTGATGGAGATTCAAGTGGTTCAGAAAAGAGTATTGATGAGGAACTTGGATTGCCCTCTGTGAAGACTCCAGGAGTAAGAAGGGCACATGCAGATGATACAAGAAGAAGTGACCTAGGACCAAGAAGATCTGGGAGGATATGTGTGGAAGTGCAAAAGCCTATCACTATCTATTGTGATAATCTTAGCAAATACAGTTAGCACGGAACCCTATTTTCCATGCTAGAACAAAGCATATCGAGGTACATTATCACTTCATCAAAGAGAAGGTATTAGCAGGTGATATTGATCTTGTTTACGTGAGAACAGATGAGCAGGTTGCTGATATTTTCACCAAAGCACTTGGAGCTGAGAAGTTGAAGAAGTTTCGGAGGATGCTTGGATTACAAGATATGGCGTTGAGCTTGAGGGGGACTGTTGAGATATCAAGCTCAACATGTGATGATCCAGGATGACACGTACCCGTTTTTCATTTCTCTGACATGTATAGACGGGATACTTCATTGAGCTTTATTAGATTTATCTACCGAGAGTGATGGCACATTTGTTTCTTGCCAAATCACTCATTCGTGAACATTAGGTTTTTCCTTATGTACTGGTCTTTATATATTGCACTTGTTGTATTCTTGTTTTTAGGTCATTCTTGTATATTCCTTTTATGTAATAGAAGAAGAAGAAGAAGATCATTCTTCCCTCTCTCAATTTGTGTGTGTGCTTCTCCTCGAGAGTGAGAGTGTGTGTGTGAGCTGTTAAACGCTATTATTCTATCTGTCAGAAGTGCGTTTCAGCGATTCTTGGGTTCTTGGGAGTGGAAGGGGTCTGTTAGACAGAGGCCCTATACTTAGTTCCCAAACTAATCACTTACACACAACAATATTCTGATGCTGAGAGCTCTATCAAGAATTTGTTGTACTTAGATATTACAGTTCACAGTTTAGCTCAGCCACGTGTACCGAATACGCTAAGATGTTATGTTGCATCTGCACATAACTTACTGAAAATACCAGAAACAAGAGTAATCGTCAACCTTTACCAAATGGGTACCACAATCCTACCAATGTTCGAAGACATAGAGAATCCAAGTCCAAGTGTTCAGATACACCGTACGGAAGGTTCAGTACGCAACCCAAGAAATCCGACTGTCGTTTAAACTTTGCCATATGAACCTGGACCTCGATACTACAGACAACTTAATACAACCCGAATAACAAAAGAGCTACCACAACTGCACGGACTTCGCCACACATTTGCAGAACATTTCAAGAAAAGAGACAACCCGATACGCGAACTAGCTGAGACTCACAACCGCAATGGATACCAACAGACAACAGACAAGACGAAACACAGATACACACAGAATACTCAGAAATTCGACAAGATACTCTGAATTAATCAACTCGACACACAATAATGCTACAGACAAATCACCCAGACAGACAGTCTGGTGATCTCTCGAACGTCTATAAAGTTAACAAACAGAACAGATGTCGACGGCAGACAAGACAAGAGGCGAACATAAAACTCAGAATACTTGAAATTATGCAAACAAACACTACAGTAACACCCCGCTCAGTCACCCAGACAGACAGTCTGGTGATCCACCACGGAACGTCACTGGCGCATCTTTCTTTGATTTATATAACTTTTACAAACTGTCTGTAACAAATTTTCGCTCGTGCGAACAAGATTCAGTTATACATTTCCAATCCGGCGGCCGCTAACACTCTGGCACGCACGGTGGACTCGAACCCGCAGGTTTACAAAACTACTGCTCATCTATAATGCCTTCTAAGTACATATTTCTAGCTAATCTAAAGGTGTGGGCGATCTTTTTCTTTAGTGTTTATAACAATTGTTTGAGTGTGTCCGGTTCTATTAACTGTGCATCTATTCTTACAGAACTTAAGGCTATGGCTTCGGTGAGCAAAATCTCTGCTTGTGTTTGCAGAAAAGCTTCTTGTAGGTAGAATTCGTTGGACAAAGCGGCATCTCTGGATGTCTTCATTTCTGCAACCTGTTTTTCCATACTGATTACTCTTTCTTTTTTATTGTCCAATTGATTTTCCCATCTCTCGATCTCTTGATTCTGGAACTGTATCGTTCTGGAGTATGCGTCCCTTTCTCTGCGTAGATCTGTTATTACCTTTTGTGTTTGAGCTTCTTTTGACAAATATCGTTTGAGCATATTGTTTACATCAGCTAATTGATCTTTGTATCTTTGTAGTTCTTCCGCTGTCTTCATTGCCAGATCGTGCTGTTCTTGGCCTTTCTGTACCACTTCATCGAGTTGAACTCTGGTCTCTTCTAATAGATTACCTAGGGCTACTCTGGCGTCTTCTTTATCCTGTAGATCTAACTTCAACTGACTGATTTCGGCCTGTGCTTCGCTTAGTAATTTGTCCTTTTGGTTGAGATCTGCCAGTGCGGTATCTCTTTGATCGGCAATTGTTTGTTGTTCTGCAAGTTGGGCTTGGAGATGGGTAATTCGGGCGTGCAACTGATGGTTTTCTGCTTTGACCGCATCTATTTCTTCTTGCAGAGGCATGATATCTGCTTCTAGGATGTCCACCTTGTGTTGTAACTCATTCCGAATATTATCCGTGACTTCTCTCATTTGGATTGGCAATTGTTGTGATAATTGTATTAACAATTGGCCCATGTTTGCAAGTTCAGAGATTGTAGGGATTGAAGGAAGTGGCAGCTGAGGTCATGGTTGGGATGAGGAGGCGGTGAGCAGTTGCTGGGAGTTCGGTGGAGAGTAGTTGGGGGATGAGGATGAAGAGTCAGTGGGTTCGTTGGGTTGGATGGGTTGGATAGGGATAATGGGGTCGAGTGGCGGCTCTGGTGGGGGAGTGGGAAGAACAGAATTTGATTGTGTTACCTTATCTCTAGTGTGTTGTGCAGTTTCTGCGGCTGTGGACTGAACTGCCTTAAGCAGCTCTTTGAGAACTTCTTTAGCAATCTATTCCTCATCTGCTTGCTATTCCCGCTCAGATTGTTGCTGGGATGCTTCTTCTGTAGAGGTTGTGTCGGCTTCAGTATGATTCTCCTGTTCTTGTTGCTCCTCTTCTAACGACGATTGCACGGATGATTCGTGTTGCATAGATGTGGCTGTATCATGGAAGGTTTCTTTGTCAAGTTTTTCTTCTTCCTTGTTATCCCTTTTATTTCGTTCGGCTGATCCCTGTGCTTCACTCTCAGAAGAACTGATTCTGATTCTCTTCTGGCGGAAGAGTTGGTTTAGCTCCTCTTCATCTTCTTCATCATCGTCCCATAATTGCACAAATTCTTCATGTCTTAGGACCGGGCCTCTGGGTGGTGGTTGTGCTGCAAGGATGGCCGGAAACAGGAATGATATAATATGAGGGAGTCTTGGTCTTGGCGTTCCTCCCTTGTTTACCTGTTTGATGATTGCTACACATTCTTTGTGAATGCGGTGAAAGAAATAGGACGCGAAATTTACTAGTTCTCGGGCGGCTAAGTCTATGGCCGAGTAGAAGGGACGGGATATTCCATAGGTGCGTTTCTGTAGGTTGAGAATAGCTACTAAGAATTGGAGGGTTGATCTTTCAGGTTCTGGTCGATAAAGGATCGCGTATTCGTTTGACGAATACCTAGGAAATAATTGGGTCATTGTTGCTACGGGGAGGTTCGGGCCATTTTCCCGACCTTGCGAAGGGAGTCGGAATGATTCAGCAAATGTTTGGAAGGTGATCAGTGTACGGGATGGGAGGGAGGTGATCGGCCAACTCTGCTTGGTGGCAGGTGTGTTGGCGATGGCGGAGATGATCTGGGCAAAGAATGGGTGGGATTCCACTGAATGCCAAGGCAGTTCAGCGAAATTGGATAGCCCATGAATGCACAGGAACTCTCCTACGTCAGTAGGGAGTCCATCACGGAAGGCGGCATAGTTAGCCAAAGCTTCCATGGCGCACACAGAGACAGCAATCACAAGTACACAGAGCACAGGGTACGCACAATAACACAAATCACACAAACACAATAGCAATTTTCGGTGAAACAGAAAAGGTTAAGTAGATGCGTCGCAGTGGAGAGCAATCAAGAATGACTAATCATCACGCGGTATTGAGATGATAATTCTTAACTTCTGTGTGCATGCGTGAGTAGCTGGAAAGGGCAGGGCGGCTGTGGACATAATTAGGTATCAAAACGCAGATATTTACAGACTTATTTTATTAAGCACGCCAAAAAAGAAAAGAAAAGGAAATAAAAGAAAAGAGAACGCCAAAAGACGCGGCCAACCGCGAAATGTTTCAGTGTGGATTAGATGCTTGTTGATACGGCCGTAGCTTTGATCCATTTATCACCTTTGGAAGAGGAATTCCGGTCAAAGTGGTCAATCGAAAAGTTGTTGGGCCTACTTGTTCAGCAATCCGGTAGGGACCAAACCATCGTAACTTGAATTTGCCAGCAGAGCGATTCGACTTTTCATTGTAAAAGAGTACAAGTTGTCCCACCAAAAAAATTGGAGTCCTTAGATATCGATCATGTGTTCGAGCTTGTCTTAGCTGTACTTCCTGAATAGTCAACAAACTGTGCCATCGATGCTCGTCTAATTCTCTGAGTGTATCCAACCGAAATGACAGTGATTCTTCAGGTAGCAGTTTCTGAGCGATTGCTACTCGTAAACTTGGTATAACTATCTCCATCGGTGCTATTGCTTCCAATCCATAAGCTAGTTTGAAAGGGGTTAGTCCTGTTGCTACCTTGTATGTAGTCCGATATGCCCATAATGCTGCAGGTAGCAGTTGATCCCATCTTTCCGGTGCTTCTAAAATGAATTTTCGAAGCATATTCAACAAAGTTTTGTTTGTACTCTCATCCAAACCATTTGCACGAGGATAATATGGTGAACTAAATTTATGTGTGACCTGAAACAAATGTGTGAGTACTTTCATTAAATTGTTAACAAAATGAGTGCCTTGATCTGTAATTAAGTTCCAGCGATAAGCCAAAACGTGGAAAGACATCTTTCAGTAGACATTTTGCTACTGCAACAGCTGTGGCAGACCGTAAAGCCCAAGCTTCTGCCCATCTGGTAGCATAATCAGTACATGTCAAAATATAACGATTATTACTGAGGATTGCTGGTGGTGTAATAGGGCCAATGAAATCTAGACCCCACTTCTGAAAAGGCTCTAATGGCAAAACAGGTTGTAGAGGGAAAAGATGACATTGCAGGGGCTGTCCCGATCTCTGACAACTATCACATTGTTTGACAAACTATGATACATCCCTGTACATAGTAGGCCACCAGAGACCACTCTGCATAATTTTTCGGTGTGTTAAGTCTACAGCAAAATGGCCACCAGAAGGACTTGAGTGAGCCAGATTAATGACTGAGTTAACTTCATGTGGTGGAATACAACGAAGTGAAACTCCAGTGTGATCCATATAGTATAATTCCCCAGCAATCAACCGAAATCGGCGACTGAAAACTGAAATTTTCCTTCGTATTGAAGGAGAAGTTTGAGAGGGAAGGTATCCATCAGTGAGGAAGGTCAAGATCTGATCATAGTATGTAGCTGGCATAGGTGGGTCTGTAATTTCATCATTAGTTGGTTCAGAGACATAAATTACCGGTGTTGTGTCATCTATACCGACCGGAGCTTCACCGGAATCTAAGCGAGAGAGAAAATCTGCTAAGGCATGTGAACTGCCTGGCCGATGAATAACTTCGTAGTCAAATTCTTGTAAAAGTAGAACCCATCGTGCTAATCGACCACCTAGATGTTGTTGCTGAACTAGATAGACAAGTGCAGCATGATCTACATGAAAAGTTACGGCCCAGCAAATAATGTCTCAATTTCTTGACAGAATATACTAGACCTAGACATTCTCTCTCTGTTACAGAGTAATTCTTTTCAGCAGGGGCTAATCTTCGACTTGCATAGTACACTGGTCTGAACCACTTATCGGTTTGTTGCATTAGAACGCTCCCTATTGCTATATCTGAAGCATCAACGAATACATGAAATGGGCGATCCCAGTCAGGAGGCTGTAAGATTGGAACCTGTGTTAGTAATCCCTTTAGACGATCAAAAGCCGTTTGACAGTCTGAGGTCCAGTCAAATTGTCGAGGAGTCTTGGTTATTAATTTGTTCAGTGGTATTGCCAAATGAGCAAGCCACCGTAAGTGTCGACCATGCCATCTTACTTGGCCCATGAAGCGCATTACTTCCTTAGGTGTAGTGGGTACAGGTGCTTCTAACACAGCTGTGATTTTATCTGGATCCACCTGTATACCCTGTGCAGATACAATGTGACCAAGTAGCTTTCCACATGAAACCGCAAACACAGATTTGTTTGGGTTCAAATAGAGTCTGTATTCTCTGCACTTTTCAAAGCAGCACCATAAATGGAACAGGTGTACTATCATCTTACCAAAAATCAAAAAATCATCAAGATATACTTGCATAAAAGAGGTAAGGTAAGAAGAAAATATTTCCTGCATACACCTTTGGAACGTACTCGGGGCATTTCTTAATCCAAACCACATAACAGTACATGCCAAAACACCCCAGTTGGTAATGAAGGCGGTCTTCGGTATATCCTGTTCAGCCATTCTAACTTGATTATACCCACTGTACCCATCTAAGAATGAATACATTTCATGTCCTGCTACTCTATCAAGCATTGTATCAAGAAAAGGTAGCGGAAATGGATCAGGCACCATAGCTGCGTTCAGTTTCCGGTAATCTACACATATTCGTAACTGCTTATTCTTTTTAAGGACAATAACAATTGGTGAGATCCATTCAGCATGCTCTACTGGTACAATAAATCCGACTTTGAGTAGCCTATCAAGTTCTGCCTTTACCTGTGATGCATAGTTTGGATTCATCCGATAGCTGGGTTGCTTAAGTGGTTTTGCTTCCGGCTTCAACATGACCCTGTGTTGATAGATGCGCGGGTCCAAACCCTTCTATCTTTGTAATCCCAAACAAATACATCAAAAAATTCTCGAAGTAGTTGGATTAAATCGGCTTGAAATAACTCAGGTAAGCTCTCCTTTATCTTAACAGGTGGTGGATTTTCTTCATCCCCTAAATTGTAGGTGGTCAGTTGATCTTCTGGAACATAGAATTGTCGAGGCTTCTCTGTATTCTCAGCTGGCTTAAAAAGTTGTTGTAGATCAGCGTCATCTATGGTAGCCTTATCTTGTTTCGTATCTTTTTCTGTTACAGACATCACCGTACAAACTGTAGGATTCCAATTATCTACAACAGATTGTAGATCAACAGTTCCTAGGGAGATCAAGTCAATGTTATTTTTCAGAAACTCTTCTTCTTCATCATTTGACAACCCATCTAACATATGGACTGGTTCTGCAAAATACGGTCTAGCATGCAACTCGCAGTGTTGCATAGCATCTAATTTTACAACGTACTTACGATTATTATCTTTGAAAGTGAGTTCCTATGCAGACCAATCTTGTATCACCTTAGCGTGCTTCAGCCAAGGTCGGCCGAAAAGGAGATTATAATCAAGGGTGGATGCCGGTAATTCTAGTATGACAAAGGTCATTTTAAATGTTGTACCTTGTAAAGTTATTGGTACATTTCGTACAAGTCCTACGGGATGGACTCTTGATTGGTCGGCCATTCTGACAAAAAACTGAACTGGTTCGATTTCGGTCCACCCTAACTTTTTACATAGTGCAGCAGTAGCAATGTTGACACCAGATCCTCCATCAATTAGTACCTGTGTGATTTTATGATTTTTATACCATACCGTAATTAAAGGAACTGAATGATCGACCGTAGAATCAGGTTCCGGTTGCACTGTTGTTGTTGCTGGAATGCAAGAAGGCACAGACTGAACTGCTATTGGAATTGTTGTCGAACTCCCGGTACTAGTGCAAGTAATTGGCCAAGAGGAAGAGTGATGGATGCTTTAGATAAAATTTCCCAGGCCTTTTATGATTGGATTGTATTTTCCACAGATTCTGAAGATGATGCGCTTGCTGAAGATGATGTGCCTGCTGCTGAATTAGAATCCTGTTGTTGTGTTCCTTCCTTGGTTAACGGAGCCTGGGTCACCGGAATAGGATCTGGAAACACTAGAGGTTTTGCGGTGGTCCATTGACTAGCTTTATCATACATCCTTTGTTGTTCACGTATGCCTGGTTCAAATATTTCTGCTGCCGGTTGCAGTTGTTTGCCGGATCGGGTCTGAATTACTGCAGCGTGCGTTTCTACTGGTGTGATTTGTACCATATTAGCCATTGGGTTTTGACGTTCTTTCTTCCTCTTATCATACTCAGCTGCATCCTTACAAAATCTTCTAATGTGACCAAATTCACCACAAAAATGACAGTGTGGTGGTGGAAAATTGGGATTTTTCGGTGCTTGTCCGGCCTGCCAGCGGTTTGCATTGTAGTTATTATTTCTCTGTCCTCTGTAATTTCGATATCCTTATTGCTGGTTGTTTCTCATTTGCGGAGGTACATAGTGATTGGCTGGCTGCCGTGATTCCTATATAATTGCATTGACAGTTGCTGGTCCCTGTATTTTGGCGTTATATGCGCAGTTTTCGGTGGTGTGTCCGGTAGTATTGCAAATAGCACAAAACAACTGATTAAGTGCACAAGTGGCACTAATATGGCCTGAATTCTTGCATGTAGTGCAGTACATCTGTCTGGTCGGGTCTTCGACGATATTTCTATTTGCTTTTAACCACTCCAAATCTTCTGTAAATCCTCCAACCTTGTTTTCTAGCTGCAAAGCCATTGCAATCACTGCATCTAGCGTCATAGCTCCTACACAGCATATGATCATAATCTGTTTGAGTTGTGGAGTCAATCCATTGATAAACCATTGAGTAATAACGTCATCCGATAGGTTGGCATGTGCTGGTGGTAACTGCCTCAAATGAGTCTTGAATAGAGTGGCGTATTCCTGTACTGTTTGATTTATCTTCTGTCTATTGTTTTGCAGGTAGTCAAAAATTTCAGCTGGATTCTTCTTTAGCCTCAATCTCTGCAAAAAGGCATCCCTTACTGCTTCATAGGTGCCGAAATGGTTAATATCATATTCTGTAAGCCATCTAGCTGCTTCGTTAACCAATGTTGATTGGAAAACAATAGCCTTATACGCCGGATCAGGTGGATGGTTGAGCACTGCGTAACTTATCTCAAATGTGCGTACATGAGCATCTGGGTCATCTCCGGGGAATCCACCAAATTTGGTGTACGTCACTCCTGTTGGAGTCTGCTTGGGAGGGCATAGTTGTTGTTGCTGCTGATGCTGCTGCTGTTGTTGTTGTTGTTGTTGTTGTTGCCCGTAAATCGTGCTGATGGTTGTATCGTGACTATCTTCTATATCTCGAGGCTGAATATCTGAACTATCGGAATGTGTATCGTCGGCCTGTGCACTTTCCGGTTCGATAATCTTGTTGAGTATGTTTCGAATCTCGGTTTCGAACAAGCTACCTTCCTTCTTGATGTCAAATGTAGGGAAGCTTACTCCCAATAGCGGTGAGTGGGCTGAAGATTCACCAAAAAATGGTAAATTGTAGCCGGAGAACTGTGATCCTTCAGCAGCTATTACCGAAATATCACTGGAATGTGTCGAATCTTCACCAAAACAAGGTGCTTTTTCTCCTTCACTAATTTCTTTGGTTAAGGTGTTTCTAATCGTACACAAATTTGAATCTTTACCCAATGTTATTAAACTAACTTCAGACTGCGTCCTGGTAGATTCTGGAGTTATTATATCTTTGACAGGTTGTGCCAAAATCGTACCGGAATTTACCAGAGGCGTAGCACATTCCACCGGAATATGACCGGAATCACTACTAACGTTCTTTACTTTCTTGACAACTGGGTTAGACCTAGTTGTACTTCTACCTCCCGGAGTCGTCCTTAGTAAATTAAGTACCCCAGGCTGGCGGTTCTTTGGATACGTTTCACCGGATCGAGTAACCGGCATGTATCATCTTTTGTACTAATCGCGTACTATTACTATCGATTTACAATTTACAGTCACGTTTCCACAACTGGTTTGTAACAATTTGATCTGTTGCCACCTTCCCACAGACGGTGCCAGTGTTAAACGCTGTTATTCTATCTGTCAGAAGTGCGTTTAAGCGATTCTTGGGTTCTTGGGAGTGGAAGGGGTCTGTTAGACAGAGGCCCTATACTTAGTTCCCAAACTAATCACTTACACACAGCAATATTCTAATGCTGAGAGCTCTATCAAGAATTTGTTGTACTTAGATATTACAGTTCACAGTTTAGCTCAGCCACGTGTACCGAATACGCTAAGATACTATGTTGCATCTGCACATAACTTACTAAAAATACCAGAAACAAGAGTAATCGTCAACCTTTACCGAATGGGTACCACAATCCTACCAATGTTCGAAGACACAGAGAATCCAAGTCCAAGTGTTCAGATACACCGTACGGAAGGTTCAGTACGCAACCCAAGAAATCCGACTGTCGTTTAAACTTTGCCGTATGAACCTGGACCTCGATACTACAGACAACTTAATACAACCCGAATAATAGAAGAGCTACCACAACTGCACGGACTTCGCCACACATTTGCAGAACATTTCAAGAAAGAGACAACCCGATACGCGAACTAGCTGAGACTCACAACCGTAATGGATACCAATAGACAACAAACAAGATGAAACACAGATACACACAGAATACTCAGAAATTCGACAAGATACTCTGAATTAATCAACTCGACACACAGTAACGCTACAGACAAATCACCCAGACAGACAGTCTGGTGATCTCTCGAACGTCTATAAAGTTAACAAACAGAACAGATGTTGACGACAGACAAGACAAGAGGCGAACATAAAACTCAGAATACTTGAAATTAGCAAACAAACACTATAGTAACGCCCCGCTCAGTCACCGAGACAGACAGTCTCGTGATCCACCACGGAACGTCACTGGCGCGTCTTTCTTTGATTTATATAACTTTTACAAACTGTCTGTGACAACTTTTCGCTCGTGCAAACAAGATTCAGTTATACATTTCCAATCCGGCGGCCGCTAATAGAGCTCTCTTCCTTATCTCCTTCCTCGTGATAATGTGGCACAAACGGATTGGACATGAGGAGGTGAATACACGTCAAACAGCAGTTTTCTAAAAAATCATGGAATTCGGCGTCAGTTTTCATGCAAGTACACACCACAACAGAATGGTGTTGTTGAATGCAAAAATAGACATATTGCAGAAATAGCAAGAGCCTTGATGGCTCAGAAGAATATGCCTCATTGTTATTGGGCAGAAGCTGTGCATACTGCTGTATACATCATGAAGAGAACTCTGACTGCTGTTGTACATCAAGTTACACCTGAAGAGAAGTTTACAGGTAAAAAGCCAAACTTATCACATCTGAAAGTTTTTGGCTGTATTGCATATGTACATTTTCTAGATGAATTGAGGAAGAAGCTTGATCCAAAAGCAGAAAAGTGTGTCTTCATTGGATACTTGCTTGAGCAAAAGGGATATAAATGTTATAACGCACTCACACAACAAGTAAAGGTGAGCAGAGATGTGGTATTTGATGAAATGTGAAGTTTATATGCATATGCCAAAGAAGGACTAAGTCTTGAACCAAATGATAAAGAAAATGCTGAAAAATCAAGTGCAAAATCTCAGGTTTTGAGTGGACCGGATGCATCACCAAGCAATAGTTCCAACTCAAATCCATGGAGTGGAAGATTACGTGGAAATTTCAGTCGAGCAAATTCATCAAATACATCCAAGAAAGGTAAAGAAAAGCTTTCTGTTGGTCATAAAACATGTGCAGGTTTTGAAGACGTAGATGGAGATTCAAGCGGTTCAGAAAAGAGTCTTGATGAGGAACTTGGATTGCACTCTGTGAAGACTCCAGGAGTAAGAAGGGCACATGCAGATCATACAAGAAGAAGTGACCCACGACCAAGAAGATCTGGGAGGATGCGGAATTCAGTGCAACGATTGATATATGATAGTTACATGGCTTGTCATTGTGCCTACATGACAAATGTAATACAAGATACTGAGCCTTCTTGCTTTGAAGATGCAATTGGAATTGCAGATTGGGAAAAAGCTATGGATGAGGAGATGGCTGCACTTTATGGAAATGATACATGGAAGCTGGTTCCATTGCCACAAGGAAAGAAACCCATAGGTCGCAAATGGGTTTACAAGGTGAAGCATAATGCTGATGGTAGCATAAGCCAGTATAAAGCACAATTGGTAGCTAAAGGATATGCACAGACATATGGCATTGATTATGAGGAAACATTCAGCCCTATAGCTAAAATGTCTACTGTCAGGACACTTGATGCATTAGCTACAACAAAAGGATGGACTTTGCATCAGATGGATGTGAAGAATGCTTTTCTGCATGATGAGTTACAGGAAGAAGTATATATGGACCAGCCACAAGGATATGAAGATTCAAAGCATCCAAAATATGTTTGCAGGTTGCAAAAGGCTTTGTATGGGCTGAAGCAAGCCCCTCGTGCATGGCATGCAAGGATTGCAGATTACTTAACCAACATTGGGTTTTCTATGTGTGATGCAGATCACTCACTATATGCAAGGAAGGATGATGATGGCATCACTATTCTGGCTATTTATGTTGATGACGTGATTGTAGGTGGTGATAATGAAGGAAGCATCAAAGAGGTGAAGA
This sequence comes from Ceratopteris richardii, assembly GCA_020310875.1. Taxonomy (NCBI): domain Eukaryota; kingdom Viridiplantae; phylum Streptophyta; class Polypodiopsida; order Polypodiales; family Pteridaceae; genus Ceratopteris; species Ceratopteris richardii. Next base: position 31,283,835 of record CM035412.1, read on the forward strand.
AACTTCTTATGCAACAATTTGACATGAAAGATCTTGGTGTGCTATGCTATATTGCTAATTTAAGAAATAGACATATTTTAGAAATATCAAGAGCCTTGATGGTTGAAAAGAATATGCCTAATTGTTATTGGGAGAAGTAGTGAGCATTGCGATATACATCATGAACAGAAATCCGACTGCTACTATACATCAAGTTACACTTGAAGAGAAGTTCATAGGTAAAAAACCAGACTTATCACATATGAAAGTTTTTTGTTGTATCATATATGTACATGTTCCAAGTGAGGTGAGGACGAAGATTTATCCAAAAGTAGAAAAATGTATCTTCATTGGATACTCCCTTGAGCAAAAGGGATATAAATTTTATAACCCACACACACGACAGGTGAAGGTAAGCAGAGATGTGGTGTTTGATGAAATGTCAAGCTTCTATGTAGATGCCAAAGAAGGACTTAATCTTCACTCTAATGAAAACAAAAATGCTAAAAAATCAAGTGTAGAATCTCAAGTTTTTAGTGGACTAGATGGATCACCAAGCAATAGTTCCAACTCAAATCCATGGAGTGGAAGATTGCATGGGAATTTATGTCTAGAAAATTCATCAAATACATCCAAGAAAGGTAAAGAAAATATTTATGTTGGTAGTAAAACATCTATAGGTTTTGAAGACATTGATGGAGACTCATATGGTTCAGAAAAGATTCTTGATGAGGAACTTGGATTGCCCTCTTTGAAGTCTCCAGGAGTAAAAAAAGGCACATGCAGATGATACAACGAGAAGTGGCCCAGGACCAAGAAGATTTGGGAGGATGCAAAATTCAATGCAAGGATTGACATGTGAAAGTTACATGACTCACCATTGTGCCTACATGACAAAGCTAATATAATAAGTTGAACCCTCATGTTTTGAAGATGCAATTGGAAATGCAGATTGGGAAAAAGCTATGGATGTGGAGATGGCTACACATTATGGAAACGATACATGGATGTTGGTTCCATTGCAACAAGGAAAGATTCCCATAAGCTGCAAATAGGTTTACAAGGTAGTGCACAATGCTGATGGTAGCATAAGCAGGTATAAAGCACGATTGGTAGCAAAAGGATATGCCTAGACATATGACATTGATTATGAGGAAACCTTTATCCCTATAGCTAAAATGTCTGTTGTCAAAACACTTGTTACAGTAGCTACAACAAAAGGATGGAATTTGCATTAGATGGATGTGAAGAATGCTTTCCTGTTGGAGTTTATTGATCTCCAAAGTACAGCTAGAAGTAGGTGAAACCCAACAGGACCTAGATGACTTTTTCACAAACTTGTATGCACAGACCAGTTTTCTTGCAGAGCAAACTGCTCTTTACTCACTTAGAATTTTCCAAAACTGTTTCACACACATAAACTAGACTCTAAGAGCTTTCCAACAAGCTATAGAACACCTCAAATGGATAAATACATCATGAGCTATGACCTCTGCAATATGCAGCTTTAATGGAGACCTTGAAACAGAGATGAACCCGAGGACACACATCACTTGTAGAGACTACTACTCTTAACTCACAACTCCAATGAATCTTAAACTTTCAGAATACATGTAGACTTTAAGAGCTTTCTAACAAGCCAAAGAACACATGATTTGGATACATACACAAGGATATATGACCTCTGCAAGTTTGAGGTTTAATGGAGACCTTCAGCAGGGGGTAAAACCAGAGAACACACACTACTTGCAGAGAGTACTGCTCTCAGCTCACAAATCGAATGATTATGCAAATTTACAGGAAGAAATTATACAGTAGGAGCTTTCAAATGAGCTATCAAACATGTAATTTGGATATATAATGAGGGAGATAAAAGCTCTGCAATCTCTGCATACAAAACTACAACAGCATAGAGATACACATATGACTCTCTTGGACATCCCACAAGATCACGACTTTTCTCCTCTTTTTATAGCATGGGAAACTAATCTAAAACCTTCCTAATACATCTAAATTCATGGTAGACACTTGGATGGAGGTATTACATGACTCAAGTGCTCAAATAAGCAAAGTATTGATGGACTTTGAGAGCTAGCCACATCGATCTTCCACTAGGACACCACTGCAGCTCCCTTGTGACTCACTAATTTGACTCACCATGTTCTAGAACTCACGTGGTATTTTTGCTACATTTTATGAATAATATGAGCCTTCTTGAAGTATTTGAAGACTTCCCAAAGGTATTTACATAATTTGAAACTTGTACCCTACATAAAACAAATGTTCGCAACATTCTCCCCCTCAAGTTTCAAAGGGTATTTCCTTCATGCCAAGAATATAGTTGAATATTTGAAGCTTTGGTCCATCCAAGGATTTGGTGAAGATATCTGCAACTTTATCCTTTGTTCCCACAAAATAAACTTGTACTTCATTGTTTATGGCCTTCTCTCGAACATAATGATAGTGAACCTCTATATGCTTTGTTCTAGCATGAAAAATAGGATTTGAGGTCATATGAATGCTGCTCAAGTTATCCCCATATATCAGTGGTACATCAACCTGCACATTCAAGTCATGAAACATTTTTTTAAACCACATAACCTCAGTAGTAGCCAATGCTAAACCTCTATACTCAGCCTCTGTAGAAGATAAAGCAACTATAGGTTGTTTCTTTGAACTCCATGTTAATGTCTTGTTTCCTGCTATTACCACATATCCACTTGTGGATCTTCTGTCATCTTTGCTTCCAGCCCAATCTGCATCACTAAAGACTTTAAGGGTTCGATCAGCATCATGACTATAAAATAATCTTTCGTTCATGGTACCTTTCAAATACCTAAGCACTCTTTTCGTTGCATGCATATGAGGTACTCTAGGTTCATGCATAAACTGTGACAATACTCCCACTGCATAGCATATATCAGGTCTAGTTTTTGTTGCATAAATCAAAGATCCTACCATGGATCTATATACATTCATATCATGCAACTCATCACCTTCCTTTGCACTCAGCTTTACATTACATTCCATTGGAGTAGAAACAAATTTACATTCCTGCATACCAAACCTTTTCAGCATATCACATATATACTTTCTCTGTATCAACCACATACCTTCATCGCTATACACAATTTCAATCCCAAGAAAGTATCTAAGCAAACCAAGATCTGAAATTTTAAATTCCTTTCCCAAATTACCTTTTATCTCATCAATTTCTTTTGCATCATTCCCTGTAATCAACAAGTCATCCACATAAATGCATACATAGACACACATGTCATCTACATGTTTTACATAAAGTGAAGGATTAGCATGACTCGCTGTGTATCCTTGCAGCATAAGATACTTTACCAACCTTGCATTCCATGCCCTTGGCGCCTGCTTAAGACCATACAATGCCTTCTTATGATTAGGACATTTTGCATCCACATAACCATCTGGTTGTGACATATACACTTCTTCATTTAACTCACCATTAAGAAAGGCATTCTTTATATCGAGTTGATATATATTCCACCTTTTACTTGCAGCTAAAGCCAACAAAGTTCTTACCGTTGCCATGTTTGCTACTGGACTAAATGTTTCCTCATAGTCCACTCCTTGAGTTTGATTATATCCTTTTGCTACAAGTCTAGCCTTATATCTTGACACACTACCATCACTATTTCTTTTAATCTTGAAAACCCACTTGCAACCAATTACCTTTTGTTTTGGTTTCTTTGGAACTAAATTCCAAGTCTTGTTATCTTGTAGTGCTTCCATTTCTTCTCTCATTGCTTTCTCCCACTTTTCATCTCCTTTTGCCTCATCATAACATGTGGGTTCATTTTCCTGCTCAACTTTTGTCATAAAAGCATAATGAGTATTCATAAAAGATTCATAAGTATACCTTTGAGGTTGCTTACTCACTCTTGAAGTTCTTCTTACCTCCAATGTAGATGCTCTTCCTTTCTTATTAGGAACCTTTGATGATTCTCCATACTCACATACATCACTAATTTCCTCTCCTTCATCATTAACTTCAACAAGTTTGAGTTTACCTTTACTTTTAACACTTGGAGGTGACTCTTGCCTTAATATTTCATTGAAAGGTGATCCTCTTTCTTCATCCAAACCACTCCTTTCATCATTTAAACTTCCTGATGGCTGAACTATGCATTCATCTCCTTCAACCACACCTTCTTCATTTTCATCCATGACCTGCAAACAATTCTTATCTGAATACCCCATGAAAGTGATTCATCAAAGTTTACATCTCTTGACACAACAACCTTATTGGTGTGAGGATTATAGCATCTATATCCTCTTTGAGTATCTGCATAACCAATAAATATACATTTTTTTGATTTCGCATCAAGTTTAGATCTCACCTCACTAGGTACATGTACATAACATACACAAGCAAATACTTTCAAATGACTTACACTTGGTTTCCTTCCATGCCATACCTCATATGGTGTCAAATGATGAACTCCAGTAGTCGGAACTCTATTCATAATGTAAACACTTGTGCTAACAGCTTCAACCCAAAAATAATTAGGCAAACACATATCATTAAGCATGCTTCTGCTATGATTCTGTTTCTTCTTTCTGCGACTCCATTTTGTTGTGGAGTATACCTGCATGTAACTTCTCTTTTGATACCTTCATCATACAAAAAATCAGTATAAGCTTGAGAGAAATACTCTCCCCCTCCATCAGATCTTAGCTTCTTAATATACCTTCCTGTTTGCTTTTTGACATATGATTTGAACTTCTTGAAACAATCAAAGACCTCACTCTTATGTTTAATGAAATACACAAATGTCATTCTACTATGATCATCAATGAATGATACATAGTACTTATTACCAACCAAGGATGCCTCTTTAGTAGGTCCCCACACATCTGTGTGTATGAGATCTAGCAAACCATCACTTACATAGCTTGAATGCTTGAAAGGTTGTCTATTCTGCTTACCCATTTGACGTGCTTCACAAAGATGCACCATATGTTGCTTAGTAAGATCAGGTAATCCTTCAACAATCCTCTTCTTTGATAGCTCCTTTAACCTGTGTACATTCATGTGTCCAATCCTTTTGTGCCATAGATCAAGCTCTGCTATTCGATGCATACCATAAGAGAAATAGTTTGTATGATTTGGGTTTACCTTGAATGTAAACAATCTACCTTGTTTTTGACCTCTAGCAATTAACCTCCTTTGCTTTGGATCCTCAATGAAGCAACCTGCATGATTAAATCTTATTTGCAAACCTTTTTCTACCATTTGACCAACTGGCATCAAATTCTTAGTGATTGTTGGCACATAAAGTACATCCTTCAAGCAATTTGTCTTGCTCTTATCCTGCATAACAACATCTCCAACTTGCATAATCTTATGTGTTGTATCATCTCCTGTTTCAACATGACCTTTACATGAAGGATTATGCATATTAGAAAACCATGAAGCATCATGAGACATGTGATTAGAATAGCCACTATCTACATACCATACATCGCTATTGCAATTCATCTTAGTTTCTACATTCATCATAAGAAGAGAATCATAATCATCACTTTTACCTTCAACTGCATAATTTCCTTGTTGTTTACCTCTTCTTGAATAGCCTCCTCTTTGATTACCACCTTGATTATTTTCATTTTGATAACAATCTTTGGCATAGTGTCCATACCTTCCACATATATAGCAATTGTTCTTATCTTCACTCCTTTGTCTTTGATTGTAGTTGTAGTAGCCTCTCGTACCTCTAGCACTTGATCTTCCTCTTCCTCTTGTGTTGAAGAAACCACTTGAAGTCCCTTGATCATCGCTCCTTCTTCCTCGACCTCTATTTGACCCTCTTCTACCTCTGTTTCCACCTCTTGATGATCCTACATAAAGAGCTTGTCCTTGAGATCCTTTTTGATTTGAAGTAGAACCATTTAGATTCATCTCGTCCGTGACCATGAGGGCAATAAGTTGATCAAAATCTGGTAATTCTCCTCTGACATAAACTGAAGTAATGAAGGGTTTCCATCTCTCATCATCTTTGAGTCCGTTGACAGTATGTGCAACCAAGTCGTCGTCCTCCACATGAGCTTGAATTGATCCTAGTTGATCTGCAATCTCTTCAACTTTCAATATGTAATCATTGACCGATGTCCTTGTATCTTTCTTTATGTTATTCAACTCATTTTTGAGTTGAATCTTCCTTGCTCTTGTACCTATAGCATACAACCTTTCCAATGCAAGCCAAACATCTCTACTTGCGTCTAGATCTTGTATGTGTCCTACCATTGAATCTTGAATATTTTGTGATAAAATGAATATAAACCTTTTGTCTCTCTCATTCCAAAGCCTAAATTCCCTCAATTGATGTTGATTTGGGTCCTCTGGTAATGTGGGTTTGATATCTGTGCCATCAATCAAACCATACAAACCTCTACCTTGCAAGTATGTTGTGATTCTAAACTTCCATGCTTGATAATTGGTCTTATCAAGCTTCTCTATTTGTGCATGTTGGTCTCTCATCATACAAATGCTAAGCTTCCTCCTTTAAGCCTTCTTTCCAATGTGTGTGAAGAGAAGAAATATAATATTTACCTTGTAAATGAGGTATGTGCACCTTTCTTTGCTTGGATGTTGCTTGAGATGCCTCCTTGCGATCTTCTTCTACCTTTGTGTAGTGTTGATGATGAACTACTTCTTTGATAGCTTCAAATTCTTCATCAAGGTATGATAACCTTCTCCAAGCCTCCAAGTACTTGCTCTGATACCAATGTTGGAGTTTATTGATCTCCAAAGTACAGCTAGAAGTAGGTGAAACCCAACAAGACCTAGATGACTTTTTCACAAACTTGTATGCACAGACCAGTTTTCTTGCAGAGCAAACTGCTCTTTACTCACTTAGAATTTTCCAAAACTGTTTCACACACATAAACTAGTCTCTAAGAGATTTCCAACAAGCTATAGAAAACCTCAAATGGATAAATACATCATGTGCTATGACCTCTGCAATATGCAGCTTTAATGGAGACCTTGAAACAGAGATGAACCCGAGGACACACATCACTTGCAGAGACTACTGCTCTTAACTCACAACTCCAATGAATCTTAAACTTTCCAGAATAGATGTAGACTTTAAGAGCTTTCTAACAAGCCAAAGAACACATGCTTTGGATACATACACAAGGAGATATGACCTCTGCAAGTTTGAGGTTTAATGGAGACCTTCAGCAGGGGGTAAAACCAGAGAACACAGACTACTTGCAGAGAGTACTACTCTCAGAGCACAAATCCAATGATTATGAAAATTTACAGGAAGAAAGTAGACAGTACGAGCTTTCAAATGAGTTATGAAACATGTAATTTGGATATATAATGAGGGAGATACAAGCTCTGCAATCTCTGCATTTAAAACTACAGCAGCATAGAGATACACATATGACTCTCTTGGACATCCCACAAGACCACGACTTTTCTCCTCTTTTTATAGCATGGGAAACTAATCTAAAACCTTCCTAATACATCTAAATTCGTGGTAGACACCTGGATGGAGGTATTACATGACTCAAAGTGGTCAAATAAGCAAAGTGTTGATGGACTTTGAGAACTAGCCACATCGACCTTCCACTAGGACACCACTGCAGCTCCCTTGTGACTCACTAATTTGACTCACCATGTTCTAGAACTCACGTGGTATTTTTGCTACATTTTATGAATAATATGAGCCTTCTTGAAGTATTTGAAGACTTCCCAAAGGTATTTACATATGCCTTGCATATGCTACAAAAGTATGGTATGGCTGATTGTAAGCCAATTTCTATGCCATTTGATCACAATTTGAAGTTGGATACTCCATCAGGTAAAGCATTGGAAAATGCTACTATGTACAAGAAAATTCTAGGAAGTTTTATAGATGTCACATTTACAAGGTCTGATCTAAGCTATACTATTAGACTTGAAAGTCAACCTATGCACGTTCACAAGACGCTACATTTACATTCTCTGAGGGACACTCTATGTTATGTGAGTGCTACTTTCGATTATGCATTGTTTATGAACTTGGTGTAGATTTGCAGGTTCATGGATACACTGATGTAGATTGGGCTGGTAGTATTTCAAATAGAAGATCTACTAGTGGCTTTCTATTCTCACTTGGAAGTGCAACTATTATGTGGAGCATCAAGAAGAAACCCACTGTTGCTTTGTCGAGTACAGAGGCTAAGTATAGAGGTGTTGCAATGGAAGCATGTGAAGCATCTTGGTTAGAGATGCTACTTGCAGAGTTAGGTGTGGAAGTGCAAAAGCCTATCACCATATATTGTGATAATCTTAGCAGCATACAATTAGCATGGAACCTTGTTTTACATGCTAGAGCAAAGCATGTTGAGGTACATTATCATTTCATTAGGGAAAAGGTATTAGCAGGTGATATTGATCTTGTTTATGTGAGAAAAGATGAGTAGGTTTCTAATATTTTTACTAAAGCACTTGGAATAGAGAAGCTCAAGAAGTTTTGGAAGATGCTTGGATTCAAGGACATGACGTTGAGCTTGAGGGGGAGTGTTAAGATATCAATCTCAACATGTGATGATCCACGATGACACGTATCACTTTCTCATTTCTCGGACATGTATAGTGGTCCCGCTCATATATGTGCCAGCTCACTCATATGTTAAGATTTATCTACTGAGAGTGATGGCACATTTGTTTCTTGTCAGCTCACTCATTCATGGACATTAGGATTTTCCTTATGTAGTGTTGTTTATATATTGCACTTGTTGTATTGTTGTTTTAGGTCATTCTTATACATTCCCTTTATGTAATAGAAGAAGATGAAGAAGAAGATCATTTTTCCTTTCCTCAATCTGTGTGTGTGCTCCTCTTTGATTGTGAGAGTGTATGTGTGAGCTCTCTTCCTTATCTCCTTCCTTGTGACAATCGTGGGCTCTTTCCTATCCTCTTTTATTTTATGATGCCACCACTGGGAAATGTCCATGAAATTCTAGGTGTCCTTCTATATCTTATGGCTATCAACCACGATATAGCATAAGCAGAAGCATTGTTTCCATTGATGAACCACTGCTTAATAGCATTAGTGGAGCTATGATATCATGGTAGCTTAAGATCCTTAAGCTTCCATCTTGCCTCTCTAACTAGGAGGCCCTCACTAGAGACTTATGGAGCTGATGCTCACCTAGAGCCTCTAACTCCATCCCTAGAATCTCACTTTCAAGCATCACTTTCTATTTCTTAGAACTATGAATGTGCTCTAAGATAATCTTAAGCATCCTCTCTAAGTGGGATATTCTAGTGCTCATGGTTTCTATAGTGTCTAATGTATGGTGAACCATATGCATATCTTCAATATGAGGTGATGAAGGTCCTGATTCTATGTTTAGGAAAGTGTGAGTTCTTTCTATGTTTTCTTCCTTTTTGCTAAGTGTTTTTATGTTTTTATGTTTTTATGTGTGTATGTACACGGTATATACATAGTAGCAATAGAAATTGGAAAATCATAAGCCTTTGCATACAAGAACAACAAAATCAACAAGTACTATTAGTATGCTCTCTATTTTCATGCATCAACGTGCTATGCATAAAAATTTTGAAGATTTCGACAGTAAATTGATAGTTTGAAAAAATAACCAAAGTTCTCTACATGTACTTAAACAAAAGTGTGTTGGGGAGCACACAATAAGCACCCAACATATCTAAAGGGCACTATGCACCCTATATAATAATCAGCATGCTTGCAGCACTAATATAAATTTCATAAGAACATTGAATGTTCTCACCCTCTCCTTTCCATACCTACAATAAATTATGCCACCATCCTATTTTTACCAAATGCGTAGAGATTGACAAGCATATGAATAAGTGTACATGCATGTATGAGATGCGAGTGCTTATGCTAAATGATAATTGATGCACAAAAGAGAGTAAAAATGCATATATTTGTTATCGTTATGTGAAAGGCCAAATGGCCACCTTGCACTTTTTTTATATGTTTTGTAATAAAACATCTAGTGGCCTGGTTAGCCATAGACTATAAGCTTGACCGCATTTGTAACACCTATGAAATCTATCTTTGTGCTCCATGCATACCATGTTTTTTCTGCATATTCTACAACCTTTGTGTAGAGTACTGTGTGTAGTTCCTAGAGCTCAGTTTTCTACTCTGAGGGTATCATTATGGAGCTCTCCAAAAGGAGAGTTTGGCATGGTGCATCACCATCAAAATTCTTCATTGGTGTCAAAGCATTTGGATGCAAAAGCTTTGTTCCTTTTGTGCAAACGAAGTGAGCACCCACCCAAGCCACCCAAGGCTTACAACTAAGGCGATGACCAAGGCCTATACCTTGTCATACCTTGCCATTGGTGACACTGGCTGTGTGTGAGGGAGGACCACAACGATCAAGGAAGACAGAGGTTCTCGACACTTCTCGAGAGGTCACCCATCCTAGTTTGTTCCCATCAAAGCCCGCTTAACTGAGAAGATCTCCTACCACTAAGGTACACTCTTTTGGTGTTTGAAGAAGGTGAAAGAATAAGGTTAGTATTACCTTGAACATTTTTTGGTCCTTCAATGCTTCATTCTTTGCTTTCAAAGCCTGTTTTGAAGCATTTTTGGAGTGATTTCTTGGAACCATTTTGGAGTACTTTTACTCATAGTTATCTTTACATAGCTTCAAGAACATCAACAAGAGTGCTCTTTGTACTTCTCTCACAACAAATATTCACCTTTGGGGCTGTGTTTTTTAGCCACACTAGTAAATCTACAAGTTTCTTAAAAGGTTTTAGTTGTGGTGGGAGCATCCACTTCAAGTTTATGCAGATTTTTAAGCTGAAAGAATACAGTTGATACACACTTGCAGATGTTGTTGGTTAGTGTTTGGGAGTAGCCACTTCAAGTTTATGCAGGTTTTTAAGCTGAAAGAATATAGTTGATAAACATGTGTAGGTGTTGTTGGCTAATGTTGAATGCCATTATTGTAATAAGAAAGAATATATGAATAAAGTCTGGTATGTATTAAAGAATGCCAATGGTAAAGGGCAAAATGTTGATGGGCATGTTAAACAGCTACATGCACCATCTACTTCGACTGTGAAGATTGAAGAAATCAATGCTATTTTTGATGATGCGGATGTGTTGACACTTGATAGTACTATGCCTATTGAAGTTCTTACGATTGATTCTATTTTCCTTACGTGGTTGCTAGATTATGGTGCTTCTTTTCATGTGACACCAAAGAGAATGGTTCTCTACTTATGCAGCAAAGTCTCTTAGTACTATGAGACTTGGTGACTCTTATCAGTGTGACCTTGTTAGGATTTGAGATCTCATTGTGTAGTTCATTGATGGTTCAAAATTTACTATGCATAATGTATGCCATGTACCTCAGTTATCATGAACTTTGATGCCAATTGGTCAACTTGATGATCTTGGTTACAAGATGGTCTTCTATGCTCAGTCCTTTCACATATCAAAGGGCAATATGATTATTGCAAAAGAAAGCAAAGTTGGCTAACTTTATCGTTTATTTGTATCACAGAAAGAACACTTGTTAGCTGTTACTGAAAAACCTATGGCTTGTATTTGGCATGGTTGTTTGGGCCATTTATCACATTGTGGAACAGAAAATCTTTCTCATTCTGGTTACTTACCTATGTTATCTTTTTGCGAATTTCATTTTATGAGCATTGTCAATATAGAAAGCAAAATAGGAATGTGCACAAGATGCACATTGACTCTTCAATTCAGCCTTTAGATCTTGTTCATATAGATGTGTGTGGTCTTATGCCTACAAGGTCATTAAGTGGTTCTCTTTACTTTGTCATTTTCATAGATGATGCTACTACAAAAGTTTGGGTATATCCTATCAAAGCAAAGGATGAGGTATTCCCTACTTCCAAAAAAAAAAAAGCTTGCTTCCATTGAGACTAAAAAAGGTAACCTAAAGGCTTTACATTCAAATAATGTGGATGAGTATACCTCACATGAAATCAGCCTTTTTTTTCAGTCCAGAGGAATTTGTAGAGAGTTTACAACTCCTTATACATCAGTACAAAATAGTGAAGCTCAAAGAATGAATAGAACTAGTCAGGATAGAGTAGTTTTTATGCTGCATCATGCAAACATTTCACAAGGCTTTTGGACAGAAGCAATATTAACTACAATTCGTGTGATTAACCTTCCACCAAAAAGGTTTTGAAAGTGGCACAAGAGTTATGGATAGGGAAGCCACCATATTATGATCATCTTTGCATTTTTGGGTATGAAGCATATGTTTGTATACCCAAGAACCTTAGACAAAATCTAGACAATAAGTTAAAGAAATGCATTTTTTTGGATATGGTTGAGGAGGTCAATTTGGATATTGTGTATGGGATACTAAAACACGGTCAACGATCTGAAGTAGTGATGTCATTTTAAAGGAGTCTAAGATGCAGAAATTTGGCAAGGAAAGTCTAGTTTGAAAGCTGAAGAAGAGCTTATATGGACCTAAATAGTTCCCTAGACAATGGTACCAAAAGTTAGATGCTTTTATGAAGTCGCAAGGCTCTTCTCGAAGCAATGAGAATCATTGTCTCTACACAAAGAGATGCTCAAATGGTAGCTTAATATGCTTGATACTTTATGTTGATGATATGTTGATTGTTGGGAAGTCCTCTTATGACTTGTCAGTTCTCAACAAGAAGTTGAGTGAGACATTTGATATGAAGGATTTGGGAGATGCCAAACATATTCTAGGCATGTGTAGTACTCGTGATAGGAGTAAAAGCTACATATACTTGTCTCAAAGTGAGTACATATCCAAAGTGCTTCATAGGTTCCATATCTAGGGTGGCAAGGAATTGATTACACCTTTACCCACACATGTGAAATTGGGCAAAGATGATTGCCCCAAATCACATGAGGAAAAGCAATTCATGACCAAAATTCCTTATTATTCTTCGATTGGTAGTCTCATGTGTGCTATGGTAGCTATGAGACTAGACATTGCATTTGTAGTGGTAGTTGTGAGCAGATATATGTTGAATCTTGGCAAGAAGCACTGGAAAGCATTCAAGATGATTTTGAGGTATTTGAGTGGCACTAAGGACAAGTTGCTATGCTTGGGTAGTGGGGAAGCATCCATTATGTGTTACATAGATTCTAATTATGTTGGTTGTGTAGACAATCCTAAGTCTACATCAAGGTACATTTTTCATTTTGTTGGAGATGCTATCTCTTTGAGATGTCATCGTCAAGAATGTACAATTGTTTCCACTACAAAAGTAGAGTATGTTGTAACAAGTAAGGCATGTAAGGAATCATTGTGGCTTTCTCATCCTGCTTGTGATATGGGTTTACCTCAGCATGTACCTTTTAGTATCAGTGATAGTTAGAGTGCCATTGCATTGGCTAAGAATCTAGTCTCTCATGCAAAGACCAAGCACATTGAGGTGCGGTATCACTTCATTAGAGATTGCTTAGCCGTTGAGCACATTATTCTTGAGAAGGTTCATGATCTTACACAATTACTTGTATACTATGTAACATGCCCATCAGGCGGGAGGTATATTTTGTATACTTACACTCAGGTATTCTTTATCATTCTTTATTTTTCTAACCATAGTAAATTTTGCCATATTGGACTTTAGTGGGAGATTGTTATTGTTAGTGATAAAAAATGTTTCTTGATCTTTGGCACATGTAAAGCATTTGACAATGTGAAATCTTAACTATTAATAGTAGAAAGAATGATCTTCTCAAATAGTATAAGAGGAATTACTAGCACATATGACTATATTCCTTGTAGGAGTAGGCCCAAGTGAACTGAAGAAACTACAATGAAAGGTAATATGTTTGGTTGCATCACTATCAAAATACCAAACATCAAAGTCTACGAAAATCATACACTACTTACAAGAAGGTGGTCCCTAAATGTAATTATTAGTAAACACCCATTATTCATTCTCAACAAAGTTGTAAGACTTTGCTTTAGGTGTAGAGACCTCTGCAACAACCACTCCAACATCTTTCTTCTTTGCCTCTTTTGCAACCAATTTAGGACAACTCTTAATGAAATGATAATTTTCCTTACAATACTTTGAAAATTGTTATTTTTGTTCTATTTTCTTATCATTTTTTTTTCTTCTTGGACTGTGCAACATTATTATATTTTTTTTGTTACTAGTGGATGTTATCTATTTACCATTTTCCTTTTGAGTAGCTAAAATCGTGATCCTCAACATGCATAATTGAGATGTGTCTAGAGTCACGGTCTTGCAACAAAAAGGAGATGAACTTTTGGATTAAGGATTTGGATTTGTTGGGAAAGATCGATGGATCCTTCAGAAGATTAAGTAGGTGCTGCTAATCCTGCTTTGCACCAGCCCTCAGTGACTCCAGATATGATTAGTGGACACCCTTAGCTTCCAAATGATACCAAGAAATGCTATATGTACTTTGGAAAAGGTTTGAGTAATGACTTGATCAAAACAGATGAGTTTGTGAATCACAAAGCTAGAAAACTTTCTATTTTGGTGTTGATACCTGCTCAGTCTTTCACTCAGTATGACCAGTACACTTACAATTGGCAAAATTCCTTCTAGAGGTATTCTATTAGCTTAGTAAGCTACCATTTGCAAGTGGAATCATTCAAAATGATAAACTATACTAGGAGAAATAACTTTAGCAAATTTATGGACACTCCCGACTTTTTAGGAAGTATGCAAACAAATACCAGTGAGTACTTCGACGACAATTTCTCGAGATTGGCTGAATCAATTTGCTTCAAACTTTGTACGATTGTAGTATGCTTTGAGCTGGATCCACCAAGCTTTGATTCACTTGATTTGGTGAAGTAGGCACTGAGATATGCCCCTTTGAAGTTGACAGACTTTGGAGTGATCAAACAGAGAACACAGAGATGATATATGTAAATGTATCTATTAATTCACATTGGTTTACAAACTCATTGGCATGCCAAGCATTGCCTAATGAGGTAGAGAGGTGTGGGCTATGGTGTAGCTCTCTCACACACTCAATGATAGCAGAAAATGAAGCTCGGGAGGACTCACTGACCCGCGACTTTTTGATCACCTTTTTATCCATGATGACTAAGAATTTGAAATTCAAATTCAAATCCTTGACTCCCTTCAATCAAGCATCTAAAAGTATGGAGATATTCTCTCAATCATGTAATCTACTTTTTTCTTGAATCCATCAAGTAGGTGTGACATAAAGAATGTCAAGTCTTTTAGACTTTTACAAGGAGTAAAATGGTAAGAACTTATAAGCATAAGTTCCTATGGTCCTTCCTTCAAGTGGTGTCTTCATGAAGTAATCCAAGCCAAATTCTGAAGGCTTGAATTGCACCAACAGCTCCCCCTCAAGCCAAACACTTTGGCTTAAGTCTTCATCTTCAATCTTCAATCACATCCTGCAATCCAATCATGGATTTGAATCTGCATAATTTGTTTCCATCCAAAGCTTTAGTGAGTAAATCTGCACATTGCATATTAGTAGACACATAGGTCAACTGAATGTCCTTGCTTAGCAACTTCTCTCTCACATAGTGGTAATGAACCTCTATGTGTTTTGTTCTAGCATGATATATTGGATTAGCTGCAAGGTGAAGAGAGCTTGTGTTGTCTCCAAAGATAATTGGGGGCCTAGTGTATAGGCCTAGCTCTGTATACAAAAGCTTTAACCAAATAGCTTCTTGAGTGGCATTGGCTAGCCCTCTATACTCTGCTTCAGTGGAAGACAATGCCACTGTTGGTTGTTTCTTGGCTGACCAAGAAATAGGTTTATCACCTGCAAAAGATAAGTATCCTGATGTGCTCCCCCTATCATCCTTGCATCCTGCCCAATCTGCATCTGAATACACTTTAATGTCAATATCTGATGTATATGGAAAGTACAAACCATGGTTCTGAGTTCCCTTTAGATACTTCAAGATCTTCTTTGCAGCCTCAAGATGAGGTACCCTTGGTTTGTGCATAAATTGGCTTAGCACACTCACACCATATGCTATATCAATTCTGGTTAGGGTTGCATAATTCAAACTACCCACAATACTCTGATAACCTGTAATATCTTGTACTTCATCACCTTCATGAGCACTTAGCTTTAGGTTGACCTCCATTGGAGTGCTTGCTACCTTAGCATCCTGCAAGCCAAACTTCTTTAACATGTCCTGCACATACTTCTTCTGAGTGATATATATACCTAAATTAGTATAAACCAATTCAAGTCCTAGAAAATACTTCAATAATCCAAGATCATTGATCTTGAACTCCATCATCTGGTTTTTGATGCTTCTGATTCCTTGGACATCATTACCTGTAATGATGATGTCATCAACATAAACACAGAGATAGATTACCTCTGAATTGCTCCTTTTGATAAACAATGAAGTGTCTGCCTTGCTCATAGTAAACCCTTGGTCTTGGAGGTATGTTGTCATCCTATAGTTCCATGCCCTAGGTGCCTGCTTCAATCCATATAGAGCCTTCTTCAATTTACAAACATAATTTACCTTCTTGGGGTCTTCATAGCCAGGTGGTTGTGACATGTAGACTTCTTCAGATATCCATCCATTCAAGAAAGCATTCTTGACATCTAATTGGTACATGTTCCAATTTTTGGATGCAGCTACACTCACCAATACTCTGATTGTTGGCATCTTAGCCACAGGAGAAAATGTCTCCTCATAATCAATGCCTTGGGTTTGTGCAAAACCCTTGGCTACCAACCTAGCTTTGTACCTGTTGATTGTACCATCAGAGTTCCTCTTTAGTTTGTAGATCCATCTGGATCCTATCACCTTCATAGAGTCCTTCTTGGGTACCAAGTCCCATGTGTCACTCTCCTTAAGAGCTTCTATTTCTTCATCCATAGCTCCTTTCCATTCTGGTTTGATGATTGCCTCTTCATATGAACCTGGTTCTTCACTTAACAAGTCCTTTGCAAGATAAATTGAATGCTTAGTTACAAGAGATTTATCATACACATATCTGATAGGCTTCTTACTTTCTCTCTGAGATCTCCTTATTGCTTGAGTTGAAGATTCTGGTATATCCTCAAGCTTCTTCATCTTCATCTTGCCTCTGGACTTCCATGCCTTGAATTCTTCAAGATTGATTGTGTCATCATCTTCTGAACTTGAGTCTTCCTTCTGGATTGGTTCCTCACTTGAGAGTTTTGGAAACTCCTCTTCCAAATCAGAGGGTAGACTAACCTTCCTGCAATTATTCTCATACCATGAGTCATTCTCATCAAAGATGACATCTCTGCTTACCTTGAACCCTTTATTGGTTGGGTTGTAGAATCTGTACCCTTTTTGATTCAAGTCATAACCAATGAAAATACATTTTTCTGCTTTAGGATCTAGCTTTCCCCTTACCTGTGAGGGAATATGCACATATGCTACACAACCAAAAATTTTGCAATGATCCAATGATGGTCTCTTACCATGCCAAGCTTCATAAGGTGTCATTCCATCAAGTGACTTTGATGGCAACCTGTTTATGAGATAGGTGGCAGTAGATACACTCTCTGCCCAAAGATAATTTGGCAACTTCTTTTCATTAAGCATTGACCTAGCTGTTTCAACAATAAGCCTATTCCTTCTCTCAGCTACCCCATTTTGTTCAGGTGAGTACCTTGTGGTTATCTCCCTTTTGATGCCTCTTTCCTGCAAGAAGTCCTCAAACTCATTTGAGAAGTATTCACCTCCTCCATCTGACCTTAGCTTCTTCAAGTTCCTTCCTGTTTGATTTTCAACTAGTGCAAGATATCTTTTGAAACAATTAAACACTTCATCCTTGTGCTTCATAAAGTATAACACAGTCCATCTGCTATAATCATCAATGAAAGACACATAGTACCTTGATCCTGAAATGGAGGGATCCTTGCTAGGTCCCCAAACATCTGTGTGCACCAAGTCTAGGTAGTCTTCATGCATAAAACCTTTCCTTGAGTAGGGCAATCTGTGAGACTTACCAAACTGACAAGCACCACATTTGTAAATCATGTGTTGCTTGGATACATTAGGTATCCCAAGCACACATTGGTCCTTGCACATTTGCTTTAAGGTCCTTTCACCTATGTGACCTAATCTCTTGTGCCATATTTCTAATTCTGAAAGTGTTTGATTCTTGTAATTGTATAGAGCAATGTTTTTGGTGTCTTCTAGCTCAAAAGTAAATAATCTACCTGATTTTTCTCCCTTGGCTATCCTTTTGAATCCATGTCTTGGGTCCTCCACATATGCTCCATGTTGATTGAACCTTACCTGCAAACCTTTCTCCACAATCTGACCAACACTCATTAAGTTTTTGGTAATGGTTGGTACATAAAGTACCCTTCTCAATAGGTTCTGATTACCATCACAAGTTTTTACATTTCCAATCTTTACTACAGAATGCTTAGTATCATCACCTGTCTGTACTTGATGTTTGCCCTTAGGTTCCTCAAGATCAGAGAGTAGTGCCACATTGCCAGCTACATGATTAGAACACCTTGAATCAATATAAAACAGATGATCATCATTGATACCTGACTTGGAAGTCATATTCATGATCAATAGGGAGTCATCTTGCTCCTCTGTGTAGTTGTTGTAGTCTTTCCTATTTCTGAATCCTCCTTGGTAGTTACCACTATGGTTGTTGTTGTAATTGTTGTAGCCATTGTAGCCTTGGTGTTGGTTGAACCTTCCTCTGCCTTGATAGTATCCACCTCTTTGATAGCCTCTTCCTCTCTGATTTTTGTAGTTTCTATAGCACTCATCTGTGGTGTGGTTAGAAACTCCACAAATATTGCATGGTGATGAATTGTAGGGTCTCCCCCTACCTTGCTTACCTCCTCTGCCCCTGCTTCTTGAAGATCTACCTCTCCCTGCATAGTTGGCTTGGGAGGTAGAACCTTCATCTTCTTGCTTTTTACTTTTACTTTTGTCTTTAACCTTTTTATCAGTATATAGGGCAGAAGGAGTGTTACCTTTTGATGTATCTCCAACCTTTGTGAACTTTGCTTCATGTGTGAATAGTTGGCCCATCAGAGTTGTGAGATTTGGGGTATGTATGTCCATGTAGAGATCCATTGTAGTGGTGAAGCTTTCCCACTTATCATCTGCCTTTAGTCCATTGGTTACTTGCCTTACTATTTGTTCCTCTTCAATCTCCTCTCCTATGCTTGCTAATTGGTCTGCCACATCCTTGATCTTGGTCACAAATTCTGAGAGTGATTGCTTTGGTTGCTTCCTAAGGGTTGTGAATTCATTCCACAATTGATTCTTCCTGGCCCTTGTATTAGATGAAAAATATGATGACAAGGTTTCCCAAGTTTCTTGGGAAGTCTTACAATTCCTGATGTGAGGTAAAAGGAAATCAGATATAGAGTTAAGAAGATAAGACCTTGCCAATGCATCTTTTGCACACCATGTATTGAGCCTTTCTTGTTCTTCCTTGGTGGGTAGACCCCTTGCTTTGAATGAGGGCAATTCCTCATCTCCTGAGATGAATCCAAATAGACTTCTTCCTTGTAGATAGGTCTTCATCCTTAAAGACCAAGCTTGATAATTGTTCCTGTCCAATTTATCAATGAATGAAGGAAAACCATCTCCCATGTTACCTTGTTTGCTCTGATACCACTTTTGGGAAAGATGGATGGATCCTTCAGAAGATTAAGTAGGTGCTGATAATCCTGCTTTGCACCAGCCCTCAATGACTCCAGATATGATTAGTGGACACCCTTAGCTTCCAAATGATACCAAGAAATGCTATATGTACTTTGGAAAAGGTTTGAGTAATGACTTGATCAAAACAGATGAGTTTGTGAATCACAAAGCTAGAAAACTTTCTATTTTGGTGTTGATACCTGCTCAGTCTTTCACTCAGTATGACCAGTACACTTACAATTGGCAAAATTCCTTCTAGAGGTATTCTATTAGCTTAGTAAGCTACCATTTGCAAGTGGAATCATTCAAAATGATAAACTATACTAGGAGAAATAACTTTAGCAAATTTATGGACACTCCCGACTTTTTAGGAAGTATGCAGACAACTACCAGTGAGCACTTCGACGACAATTTCTCGAGATTGGCTGAATCAATTTGCTTCAAACTTTGTATGATTGTAGTATGCTTTAAGCTGGATCCACCAAGCTTTGAATCACTTGATTTGGTGAAGTAGGCACTGAGATATGCCCCTTTGAAGTTGACAGACTTTGGAGTGATCAAACAGAGAACACAGAGATGATATATGTAAATGTATCTATTAATTCACATTGGTTTACAAACTCATTGGCATGCCAAGCATTGCCTAATGAGGTAGAGAGGTGTGGGCTATGGTGTAGCTCTCTCACACACTCAATGATAGCAGAAAATGAAGCTCGGGAGGACTCACTGACCCGCGACTTTTTGATCACCTTTTTATCCATGATGACTAAGAATTTGAAATTCAAATTCAAATCCTTGACTCCCTTCAATCAAGCATCTAAAAGTATGGAGATATTCTCTCAATCATGTAATCTACTTTTTTCTCGAATCCATCAAGTAGGTCTGACATAAAGAAATGTCAAGTCTTTTAGACTTTTACAAGGAGTAAAATGGTAAGAACTTATAAGCATAAGTTCCTATGGTCCTTCCTTCAAGTGGTGTCTTCATGAAGTAATCCAAGCCAAATTGTGAAGGCTTGAATTGCACCAACAGAATTGCCTTTCATCATCAACCAAAGAGTAGAAGAAAAGCTCTAAGAAGGAGATCAAAGACTATTAAGAACAATATGCACAAGTGAACTACCTAGCAAGATTTCATTAGCATGAATCAACTTCTATTTCAAATCCTTGATCTTTCTTATTCATATGCTCACTCTCCCACTGTTTCCAAAGAAAGGGAGCTCATTTCTTGCCTAGTGTCGTGCTCTAGGAGTATCCCAAGAATCTTTTGCTATTTTGCATGAGCAAATATGAGTGATAATGACATGTTTCACAGAAAAAGTTATCAATGAATGTGCATGTGCATCACTGCCATCCCAAAACATTTGCTTTATAGTAGGTGCAGTAGGAATCATAATCGGAACAAGAAATTGAAGATCGTCATCTTCAACACCACTGCATCACATGTTATCACTATATTTGTAGGTTTAAAAAGGATGTATTTCAACACCATTCCCAATATTCCATAAGAATTTTTCTATTGATAGATAATGCATCATGTATGCCCATAATGGGTAATTAGAACCATCCAAATTATCCTCAATATCCAACATATGAAATACATTATTACTTTTGGCTATGGCTAGTGACTATATACCCTCATGCACGAAATTGACTAAAGCTCAACACGTTGAACAAAAATGCCTAATCGAGCTCCCTTGTAGTAGAATTTGAGTTGCTTTTATTGACAAACCACGTTTTTTAATATAATTGACAAAAAAGGAAAGAATTTCTTGCATAGTCATTGCTATGGTGTTGGAGGTAGAAAAAAGCTCAAATTAAAATTTTAGCACCATGTAGCAAAGTTGTTTTCGGCTATTGATTACCCTAAGTATGCTTAGCATTTTTGTGCGATTTTGAGACTTTGATTGGAAACAATCCCCTAAAGGAAGGAGTGACATGCTTCAATACCAATAATCAGACATCAAGGACTATGGAACCATGCAAATAAAAAAGGAAGAAGAAGGAGATTGGAGAGCATCACAACACACAATGTATTACCAAGTGAGTTCCTCATCAAGGCTCTTTTCTGAACCACTTAAATCTCCATCAACGTTTTCAAAACCTGCACATAGTTTATGATGAGCAGAAATCTTTTCTTTACCTTTCTTGGATGCATTTGATGACTTTGTTGGACTAAAATTTCCACGCAATCTTCCACTCCATGGATTTGAGTTGGAACTATTGCTTGGTGATGCATCTGGTCCACTCAAAGGTTGAGATTTTGCACTTGATTTTTCAGCATTTTCTTTGTCATTTGGTTCAAGATTCAGTCCTTCTTTGGCATCTGCATAGAAGCTTGACATTTCATCAAATACCACATCTCTGCTCACCTTTACATGTCGTGTGAGTGGGTTATAACATTTATATCCCTTTTCCTCAAGGGAGTATCCAATGAAGACACACATTTCTGCTTTTGGATCAAGCTTTGTCCTCAATTCATGTAGGATATGTACATATGCAATCACATGTGATAAGTTTGGCTTTTGACCTGTGAACTTCTCGTCAGGTGTAACTTGATGTACAATAGTAGTCGGAGTTTTGTTCATGATGTATACATTAGTATGAATAGCTTATGCCCAATAACAATGAGGCATATTCTTCTCAGCCATCAAGGCTCTTGCTATTTCTGCAATATGTCTATTTTTGCGTTCAGCAATGCCATTCTGTTGTGGTGTGTACCTGCATGAAAACTGACGTCGAATTCCATGAATTTTTAGAAAATTGTTGAACTCATTTGACATGTATTCACCTCCTCCATCAAACCTTAATGTCTGAATATACTTTCTTGTCTGCTTTTCCACCATAGCGTTAAAATTCTAGAAATGAGTGAACACCTCACTCTTTTCTTTCATGAAATATACGCATACTTTTCGTGTATGGTTATCAATGAAAGTAACATAAAACCTACAACCACCCATAGATGTGGTCTTTGCTGGACCCCAAACATCTGTATGTACTACTTCTAATACATTCTCACTAACATGCTTGTCATGTGGAAATGATGCTCTTGACCTTTTACCAAATTGACATGTTGCACATACCTTTTGCATCTCTACAACCTTGAAATTTGGTAGTCCATGGACAATCTCCTTTGACTACATCAATTTCAGCCTTTGCAAGTTTGCATGTCCAATCCATTTGTGCCACATCTCTATATCTCCAATAACTCCTGCATCTTTTGCAAACATGGATGCATTCATTTCAGGAATCTTCACATTTAAGGTGAACATCCTACCCACTTTGTTTCCTTTGGTAACCAATCGTCCATCCTGCTTGTACTCTTCTACATATAATCCATCAACAATGAACCTGACTTGTAATCCCTAGTCAACCATTTGTCCAAGAAAAACTAGATTCTTTGTTATATTTGGAACATGCAGCACATCAGCAAGATGTTTTACCTTCCCATCCTCCATCGATAGTGCTATGTTTCGTGTATGCTCAATAGGATGCGATGTATCATCACCTGTTTCAACATATCCAGGAACTGGAACTTTTCCCAAACTACTAAACCAATCTGCATGACTAGTCATGTGATTTGAAGCACCTAAATCAACATACCAGACATTATCATTCAATTTTGAAATATCAGCAGACATTATATTCATCATGTGATGTTGAACCATGAACAGCTTCTCAAAATCATCTGTACATGTGGATGCATATTTGTTTTGTTGCCTTCTGTTATTTTGATTCTTCAACCTGCAATCACGTTCAAAGTGTCCATGTTTACCACAATTCCAGCATCCTTTATTATCATTACCTGAATCATTTCTTTGGAAATTTCTATGACCTCTTTGGCTCCCCCCTGCCTCAAAACTGTCCTGTTCCTCCTACATGATTTTGTTGTTGACCTTGGTCTTGGTTACTATTTCCTCTTCCACTTCTGAAACCTCTACCTCTGCCTCTTCCTTTGCTAGAGTAGAATACCTGCTCAGAACTCGGCTTTCCTTGGGAGTTTAAATCCTCACCAAGATTCTTTTCTTCAATGATCAACATGGATACCAAATCAACAAAATTTGGAATATTTTCCCTGGTCTGTATAGAAGTTTTGAACTGCTTATATGCAACTCCTAAACCACAAAGGCACACTTGCACCTTATCATCATCATCTACATTCATGCCAATAGATGCCAGTGACTCACATATGATTTTGATTTTCAGAGTGTAGTCACTTACCGACATGCCCTTCTTCTCCAATGTATGCGACGCGTTCTTGAGTTGCAATTTATGTGCCTTTGTAGTGGTCTCATACCATGTGACCAAACTCTTCCAAGCCTCTTTCGAAGTCTTGGCATCCTATATGTGTCCAATCATGCTATCCTATATGCTAACGGATAGCCAATACATTACCTTTCGTGCGCCTTGATTCCATTTCTCATATGCTCTTAACTGGTCCGAAGTCCGATTCCTCTCTGGCAACTGCGAAGCATTTTCGTTCTCTCCTTCGATGTACTTCCAGTAGCCATTTCCCATCAAGAAATTCATCACTCTGAATCTCCAAGCATGGAAGTTGTTCTTGTCCAGCTTATCGCTCATAAGCTGACTCATTCCATCTGCATTTTCCATTTTGACAGCAATTCACAACACTGCAAAACACTACAAGCAGCACTTCTGCTTGAACACTGTTGCACTATGACGTGACAGTTTGATCTCAGAAAAACACAGTTTTCGTGTATCAACAGTACACGGAATCGCTTGATATTTTGGATTTTTAATGTATGAGTGTTGCCAAACACAAGCAAGTTACAGTTTCTGAAACTAACCTAGTTTTTCTATGGGCCCCACCTTGCGGGCTCGAAACAGAGCTCAAGATGGCTCTGAAACTTTGATCTGACAAAAACGAGTGACCCTAAATGGAGGTCGTTTGTGAATTGCATTTTCTCCATGCCTTGCTGCATAGTCTTCATCGTCGCCTTCTCCACGAGATCTCTACAGCCACGCTGGCTCTGATACCATGTCACAAGGAAGGAGATAAGAAAGAGAGCTCACACACACACTCTCACAATCAAACAGAAGCACACACTCAGATAGAGGCAAGGAAGAATGATCTTCTTCTCCTTCTTCTATGAGAAGCACTCTGAGTCAAAGAAGGCTAAGGAGTTCATCAAGTGAATCAAAAAATTACAAGATCAATTGGTTTTTTGTGTTCTGATAACACTTGAGGAACTCACTTGCATGTGTGTTTGAATTCTTCCTGCAAAATATGATGGGCTCATAACTACCCTTAACATGTAGCTTGGACCCTCGTCTCTTACCTTTGAAGATATTTCTACAATGCTTTTGGAAGAAGAAATGCATTTGAAGAATAGGCAATAGAAATGGAAAAGGCTCTTCTGATATTTGAAAGAAGAAGACAAAGAAGAAGAGGTTCACTAGAAGTCACTTATATTGGAATAAGTAGGTTCATGTCATTAAGCATTACCAAAAGAAGGAAGTTGATGAGACAAATAGTACTCTCAAATCCACATGGAAGAATAGGGAATTGAGAAATCACACAGAACTTGAACTATGGGTTGCTATAGAGAAGGTATGTAAATCTGTGCAAGCTCATGTGGATGAACCTTGGATATTAGATAGTGGAGCATACTGCCACATGACCAGCAAGAAGGACCAGAATAGTTCCTTAATGCCTCTATAGGTCACCATCAATGTAGTGGAATTTCCTACTAAAGGTGTTGGAGGATAAACACTCCTATGTGCACAACGAACGCAAATGAACCCTCCTAGGATCCTGAATGTTTTTGGACATAGGCTCTATATTTTTTTATTTTCTCTAATTACATGAAAAGAATGAAAATAAAACTTTTCGATCTAAAACTAGGCTTAGATAGGTTTCCAGTAAGAGTAAAATACCTCCATCTCGACACTGGATGATGCCTCAATTAGCTGCAACAAAACAAATAACTTGATCTCTTCACAGAGTCTTAGCTAACTACATAGACACTATTTTGGATATCTCTTTGAACTTGTGTAGATAATGATCCCGAGACTTATACCACTCAAATTAGAACTTATACGCTTTCAAATAAGACAAAAAGCACTAGAAATGGATTAGGAATTAAGGAAAAACAACAATAACAAGATCAGGGGGCCTGCGACAATCATCTAGAGAGGTAGAGTATGTAAAGTGAAATCTCTACAAAATATGCAGAGAACAACTAGTAGGGGATATGCTTAAGCAAGGGGGCAGCTTGGGCACATATTTTCACGACTCTAAGTCATAATACAACTCATTAGAGGCTTTAAAGGTCACATACCAACCTCTTTAACCAATCAAAAGCATATACATGTCAAAAAGTGAGGTCGAATCATATCAAGAGGTGACCTATTCTTCTCTAATCAAAATATTTCCATTAAAGACATGATTTCATGCCGCCAACTCATAGAAATCATCCTCCTTTGATTGTGGATGATGTGGAAGGTGGAGTTTGGGGCATTCCCACACTTGAGCTTGAAATGCAAAACTTTCAACACTCCCCCTCAAACTCAAGTCTTTTCCCTTTGTTGCTTCATCTATGTCTCTCATGTTGATTGGTTCTTTGAATCCTCTAAGCTTTGTACCTTCAAGAAACTTTCTCACCATGTCTACAACCTGCACTTTAGTGTTCACATACCTTATATCTAGCTCCTTTTCCGTCACCTTTTCTCTAATGAAGTGGTATTGAACCTCTATGTGCTTGCTCCTTGCATGAAACATGGGATTGTTAGCTAGGTAGATGCTTGAAATATTGTCTCTATAAAGAGGAAACTCCTACACTTTCACTTCCAAGTCCTTAAGTAGCTTCTTAAGTCATAATAGCTCACATGTGGCCAATGCTAAACCTCTATACTCATCCTCTATGGATGAAAGAGCAACATTGGGTTGCTTCTTGGAGCTCCATGAGATCACTTTTGTACCTATCATGAAAACATAAACTGATGTACTCCTTCGATCATCTTTTCTACCTACCCAATCAACATCACTATAACCTTTGGCACTTAGATCATCATCATAAGAATAAAATAGACCTTGGTTGATGGTGTTCTTGATGTATCTAATCACTTTTCGCTGCCATAAGATGGTCATGAGCGGGTGCATGTAGAAATTGAGAGAGTACACCTAGTACATATGCAAGATCAGGTGTAGTGAATGTAGCATAAATTAATGAACCAATTGGGCTTATATACAGTGTAATATCTTGTATAGCCTGTTGAACTAGACAATGGCAAAGTCAAGAAGCTCCACCTCCTCAATTGTCAATCCATGGAAGAGGTAGAGCGATATGAAGATCATGAATGAGTGAGCTGTAGAAAGGTGAAGGTGAGAAGCACACTAGTGCACAAACACATACACACACACACACATAAGGTAGATGTAAGAGGAGACACAATGGAAGGAGGAAAATACACTTGCACTACTCAATTCAGTCTTACAAAGCTCTTTGCTCTCACTAACCAACAATCCAACTTTCTAACCTCCAAAATGAGCTTTCTAACTCTTTTTATAGTTGTTTGACTAGTTTTGACTGATTTTGAACCTAGTGTTTGGCCTAGTTAGAAAATAGGTCCTAAAGCTTATTTGGAGGTTCAAATGAAGTCCAAAAATTACAAAAATTGGTATGTGGGATCTATCTAGGCACCTCAAGCTTGAGAACTCCTTGGCTTGCACAAAATGGAGCAACTCGTGACAAAATCGGGTTTTCTATGTTACATATGTTACATATGTTACATGAGTAGTGATTATAATCACTGTTGAGAGTTTGATCAATTATAATGAAACAATCTCTTTGAAATGAATGGACCTCGTCCCCCAATCTTCATGCATCTCCTTCTACATGCTTCCTCAATGTCGATGCCTATGACCATTGTCGATGCCACTGCTAACATCCCCCTCCTTCTCGCATCTATCGTCCCGGACAAATCCTTGTTGTAGGGATTGAGTGATGTAGTTCTACAAGAGATCCTAGGCAAGGGTATGTTTTGTAATCTTTAGGCCTCATGCTAGATCAACTTCAAGCTTTTTCCAATCAATGGCCTAAGGCTCACCTTGGGGTGGGATTCTGTAGTGAGTTGAGTAAACCAGTTAGTCACATGCAAAGAGTTGTAGAAGATGTGTGGGTCTGCTGATAAATACTTTGGAATGGTATCCCCGAACACCATGGTGAACATTTCTTCAAATGTGAGTTTGTAGTAGGTAGGTAAGTATTTGATTCGGTGGTGAAGCCAATTTTTTATGGTTGCCATCACGTAGCCGACAGTAGGAGGGCGTTGAGGTGGTGCAAAATAGGGTTAATC
This sequence comes from Ceratopteris richardii, assembly GCA_020310875.1. Lineage (NCBI taxonomy): Eukaryota > Viridiplantae > Streptophyta > Polypodiopsida > Polypodiales > Pteridaceae > Ceratopteris > Ceratopteris richardii. Next base: position 31,311,788 of record CM035412.1, read on the forward strand.
TAACCAATCTTGGCACTGCTTATTATTTTGTACCTTAATTGTGAAAGCTATCTAAGATCGGCAAAGAGGCACCGGACCATAGCATGGATTATATTTGAGGTGGAGAGGGGCTTTGGTTCATGATTACATCATCTCTAGGTACTCTTTTAGTAAATCTTTCCTCCATTTAGGTTGAAAAATGTTGCCTCATTGAGCGTTGGATGGCAGCTCCATTGGTTTAAATTGAGTGGCGAGGGTGAGCTTTTTGTTACACAGATGGGTTTGAACATTGATTGATGAGGATGAGATGGTTGAGGTAGTGTGTTGGTGTTGGGATGTAGCACTGATGAAAGATTAATTGGAGTATGGGGGTGAGAAAAGGGTATTGAGGGAAGGGAATAGATGGAACAGGTAAACCTAGGAAAGGGTTGATGGCTATTGGTTGGAAGGTCGATGTCATGAATGATGTTGAGTGTGTTGTGGAAGTAGTAAGGAAGGGGATAACATGTTCTTTTGATATTAATCTAGAAATGGGATGATCGAATGAAGATGAGCAAGGAACAACATGATGTGGGAAGCTAGTCGCCCATAAAATGCGATGTATGTGATTGAATGTTGGGTTTTGGTGTAGAGCTAATGTCTGAGGTGTGGGTGAGTAGGGATGTCAATGGAGGAGGTGGCATGTCGATTATGGTGGTGGCATCATAGGTTGGCATATCTACCACAATCTCTACTTCTTGGTGATTGGAGATGTGGGCCTCGATTGGTACACAAATATATTCTCATGGTCCTGACATTAATCATACTCTCCAATGATCGAATTGAGGTAGGGGCTTGCACTTGAGGAAGTGTAATGCTTTGACCGTGCCCCTTGCTTGAAATACTTCATTAAAAGCATTTAGTAAGATAGCCTCAAATCCACGGTTGGCCAGTTCTTGTTGCAAAATTTCCTTACTTTGTTGCTCTGTGATCTCACTTCTTACCCAAATAGCTTGCATGTTTTTGTATAATCCTTGAATTGCAATGGTCTATATGGCCTGAGTCTAGAATTGTTTTGATGGTGTAGCCTTGGTAGGAAATAGGTAAATAAGTTTTTACTTCTTCTCCTTTGCTCATATCTCCAATCCTTTCAATGGGTATTTATGGCACTTTCATCTATGATTCTTCCTAAGATTGGGTAGTAGCCCTCTTTGGTAACTAGTTTGCTACATGCTTCCATAGCTCAGGTTTAACCTTCAATAACTCTTCTAGAATAAGATGATACTACACTTTAATGTTCTTTATTACCTCTTTATTCCTAGGAAGAACTGATTCTTTGTTGCCTACTAATATAGTGGGTGCTCTCATCTTGATCAACTTTGCTTCCCAAGGATCAATGAAGTGAGGTAATTCTTGCAAAGAATTAGATTTGAAATTTTTCTATTCACTAGGTTTCTCCTCCTCTTGTTTACCATATATAGAAGGTATGTCTTATGGGAATCGTTCCTGGAGATCGTCTATTTCTTGAATAGGCGGGTGATTTTCTTGCTCCAACTTCCACTTCTCTTCTTGAATTTCTCCCAAAAATCCTTGTGACTACTTATGTATCAATGAAAGACTCTCCCAATTTGTACTATTAGGCACTTGTGACAAGGAAGGTGGAGTATCTTCTTGTGCCTTCGAAATAGAATAGGTCCTCTTAGGATAGCTCTTCTCAGTCTTAGAAATCAAGTGTTCTAATCTCTCTAGTAGTCCTTGAAAGTGTAGCTCAAGTTTCACTACGTTGCTCCACTTGACATACTGAGATGCTTTGAACATGGTCTGGGTCAATTCTATCGTTCTCATGTAGAGCTTAGTTCTCCCAATTTCTAGGTCTTCCCTAGGATAGTTCTTAATTAATTCTCCCACCTAGGGTCCTTCTCTCAGTCTTGCTTGGTATGCTTTGAACATCATATCCAAGTCCTCAGGTATAGGTTCAACTAGAATTGATCCTCGTCTTGGTCTCTTGGGATGCTAACTCTTAGATTTTGGCTCTAGTATCCTTTAAACTTCCTTCTAATTCATTAATTTTCTTACTCCATTTTCTTTTAAGTCTTTCTCATGAATCCTTCCAAGATCTGGTTTTCCTTCCGTTTGACTCTCGAGCTTCACTACTCTAAGCTATCTTATCAAGGTTTGGCTATTGATTTTGTAGCAATGCTTGGGCTCTAATCACTGCTTGGATAGGTACATAAGTTGGTGTGGATCCATTTGAAGTGTGCACAATGCTTATCACATTAATGGGGGTTGCTTTAGAGACATTGGATGGGTTCTTAGGACATTTTCATATGACATGCTCCTTACAGCATTCAAAACAAAAACCTTGAAAGTTATAATTTTATGGTTGTCCAATTGGTGCAGGATGTGGGAAATCCCTTACATAATGGTATCCTTAGCACCTAAAACATGGTTCTTTAGGACCCTATGGTCTTATCTGTATCAATTGAGGTCATGGGTTGGGATTGGCATACATGATGTTAGTATACTCTAGCTCCCAATTAGGTTCTATCTGTGGACTCTCATACAGGTATGTTTCCAAATTTTTGGGTGACTCAGTGTAATATGCACGGGGGCTATCTACATGGGTGGAATCAAAACTATTGGAGTTAGGATCATTGTTCATGATCAATGGGGATGAGGGTACTAATGCTTTACTGAGATTCTCTTTTGCAACAACATATTTCATAGGGATTACATTGGTTGGGGGTGGTGGCTATTGACCTAGGATTGGTTAGGATCTAGGTTGTGTTTAGTATGGTACTTGCTAGTTCTCTTGGGGCATATATAATGAGGTTGAGTGTTGTATGGCCAGGGTATCTATCAAGTTGTTGATATGCATGTGGCTAGTTCTATCCAACCACTTGCTTGTTGTATGGACAATCTGGTGTAGTGTGGTTAGTGTATCACCTTTCTATTGTGCAGTACTAGCTACTAAGGTTGCCTTGAGGTTGTTTCATGTTTAGGCAAGTGTTTGCCATATGGTCACCTCCATAGGTATATAACAACACTTGATTGAGGTCATCTTGGGTGTCTGTTTTCTTGAGACTCCTAGCTTTTGAGAGACCTTCTCTGCTAGGTCCTCTATGACACTAGAGTGTTTAGAGGAAAAGTGAGTAGAACTATCTGTGTCCTTGTACACCTTTGAGAGTTCCAACTCATCCAACTAGTATGACCGTCACCTGAGGGGTTTATTTGAAATTGTGAATTAGAGAAGAAGTATTGTGTCTCATCCCACTCTTAGAGAACTCAGTGATAAATAATTCTAATAGGTGATGGATGTCTTTAAATTGCCTTTGTTGTAACGGTTGGAACCAAGTTACGGTGGGGTTTTTCAATGTGATTCTAAATGCATTATATTGGGTGCACATGTCGCCCAATTGTTTAGCTTGTAGCACTTGCTTGAACTCGGCCATGTTGTCAAAGGGATCTCCTGTTCCATCAAAATAGTTTTCCATGGATTTCACTAATTGGGTGGGTCTCAATATTCTAGGATGCTCTCTAGGTCAAGGTAGAGGAAAGTCTTTACCATGTTGGGGTCTAGGTTCCCTTGATCTCTCCATCTTATTTGATTCTACTACTAATTGGTCTCTTACTATCATGTTCGCAAAGCTCACTTGAGGTCTCTCTTTGCCTTTTTCTTGTTGAGAACCATGATCTAGGGATGTTCCTACTCCTTCGTGGCCAAAGAAGACATTAGCTCGTGGTGGGGGAAAAGCCAATTCACCCCTCCATGTATAGTATACAATGGACTCTAGATCATAATCATCCTCTTCTTCTTCTTTTGTGACATCACTAAGGTCACATTCCTCTAGTACGAGCTGACACATGTACATAGAGATATCATAACCCTCCTCATCACAATGAGGTGTCCACAGTTCTTCATTTATAGCAATGTACATGGTGGCTAAGATTTCTGGCCAGTCATGAGGCTCAAATTCCTCATTTGGAAAGATCATCGATGTGTAGGATGGGTCTCTAAATGGTCTATCTCCTGGCGAAGTTCCTTCTTCTCTCACTTTTAGGAATTTTTCCTCTTGCTCTGTGACCTTTCACATCCACAAGTGAGTATCTTCATGCATCCAAGATGGATCAGAAGAACTTTTAGAATGCATAGAGATTGAATCTTCTAGTGCCTTGTGGATAGGATTCCACTGTAGGGGTGGTACATCTCTGAAAGTATAATCCTTTAAATTGACCTTGGTTGTAACCCCCTAAGGGCTGTAAGTACAAGGAGTTGGTTCCCCAATCCTGTACTATTTGCAATTGCCGTAGGAAGGGTCTTCCTAGAATCATCTCATAGACATTATTTTTCTGAAAGTCACATATAGCAAAGGTGTGCTCAAACTCTACCCCACAAGTGGTGAGATTTATCCCTTCTAGCAATCCTAGAGGTCTTTCAACATGTCCATCAGCCATTTGAAGCTTCATTCTAGTTGGTCTTAATGCGGGTTTGCCCCACCTTAGTGTTCTTCACGACATTAGTGTTCCTTGGAACCACTGAGTCTTCATGTCTTACCAATATTGTGAGAGCTTTTTGATATGAAGAGATTCAGATTCCCATGGGTCTGTGAATTGTGGCAACTCTTCTAAAGAAGTAGATTCAAAATCTAATATTTCATCTTCTTGTTGCTTTGCTTAGTCTCCATAAATGGAAGGGATGTCTTGGGGAAATTGATCATGAAGGTCATCGATCTCAGGAATAGGAGGGGGATTACCCTTCTCCTTGGCCCATTTCTCTTGTATTTCTCGCAAGAACTCTTGAGAGTACAGTTGAATTGAAAGAGGTGTTCCAACATCCGTGGAATTAGGAACATAAGCTCCCATCGGTGGTGAGATTTCTCTTTCAACAACTGGTTGAGCCTATGGATGTAAAGAAGCTTGCGGCTTGTTTACCACTTGTCTAATCTTTCTAGGAAACCCTGGAAATGAGAGTTTGTTTGATTGAATGATTGTCTAGTCTCTAGCATAGCTTGAGCTAGCTCTACCATTTTCATGCACATGTTTGTTAGTTCAATCTCTAAATCTTCTCGAGGATAGCTCTTGTCTAGGTTTGCAATGGTTGGCCCTTCTTGAAGTCGAGCCTGGTAGGCCTTGAACATCATGTCCAAGCCTTCTAGGGTTGGATCTGCAAGAACATACCCTAGTTGTGGTCTATTTACAATGTGTGGTGGGGTGGGATGAGGTGGTGAGGATGGAGTTTAGGCATGTGAGGGATTCTGTGAGGCAATATCTTCTATTTTTCTTTTTGCATCTCGAAGGCTTTCTTCTAGTTCAGACAACTTTCTATTCCACTTGCGATTGGCCTTTTCCTTGGTATCCTTCCATGTTCTTGTTTTCCTCTTACTAGGCTCTCCTGATTCACTTGACTCTGATTGTTTAGCTCGTTTATCCTGTTTTAAGGCTTGTGCTCTAGTGATTGCTTGTATAGGAGCCACATTATTGCTACTAGCACTTGAATCCACCACTAAGCCTACCACGTTAATGGGTGTAACCTTGGGTGCACTAGAAGGGTTTCTTAGACAATCTCTGGGGAGAATACACTCAGGACAAAAGGCTTGTATTGTGATGGCTTGTCCTTGACCCGGAGATGGTGGGTGGGGACACTCACGAATGAAATGGTCACCTTGACCTCTAAAACATGGTCCTTTAGGGACTTGTTGTCTCAATTGTCTCAATTGGGGCCTAAGGATAGGATTCGTATACATAACATTGGAGTATTCGGGCTCCCACTTTTGTTCCATAGGTGGTGCCTCGTAGTGGTAAGGACAAGTCTCACTATGCTCAGCTGACTCTGTGTAATAAGCTTGTGGACTATCTTCATATGAGTAGTCAGAATTATGAGCATGATAGTCATTTTTTGAGACCAAAGGGTTCACTGGAACTAATGCTCTATTAGGGTTCTCCTCGGTTTCCTAGGATTGGTTCTGGCCTATATGGTGCTTGATATTGCTATTGTGGTCTATAATATGGCTATTGGTATTGGTTATGATACCTACCCTATGGGTAAGGTTGATGATAATTTTTTTTGACAGCCTACCTATTGTAGGGACAATCTTGAGCCGTGTGATTTGTGTATTTTCTCTCAATAGTGCAATATGGAGCATTAGGGTTTCCTTATGGTTGAGCCATCATCGGGCAAACATTAGCCATGTGGTCTCCTCCACAATTGTAACATCGCTTCAATGAGGTGCCCTTGGTGTTTGTCTATTTTGAACTCCTAGCTTCTTGGCAACCTGCTTAGCTATCTCATCTATCTCAGTGGAGGTTCTGGATGTATGACTAGTAGAACTATCTGAATCCTTATAGAGTTTGGACAATTCTAATTCCTCACCCAAGTTGTCTTCTATGTCAATGCACATCTGCACACAATCTTCTATGGATCTAGGCTCTTTCAAGTACACATATGATCTCAACTTGCTTAGTAAGTCATCTAAAAACAAGGCCACTTTTTTGGCCGGTGTGGGTAGCTCTGGCACAGGGCATCTTTCTAAGTACTATCTGAACCATCTTCCAGCAAGACACAGTATTTCTTGGGGTGTCTGCTTGAAGCTGTGGATCAAGGATGATGTGTTATGCGTCATGCCACTCTTAGAGAATTTTACAATGAATTCGTCTAGAAATTGACCTATATCTCGATAGTTACGATTATTCAGGGGTTGAAACCAAGCTAAGATAGTACCTTTAAGAGTCAACCCAAATGCTTTGAACTGAGTGAACAAATCCTCAACTTGTTCAGCTCTTAGCACTTGTTTGAACTCTATCACATGATCGTAAGGATCTCCTGTCCCGTCAAAATAGTTTTTCATGGACTTGACCACTTGAGAGGGTCTAAGGGTCCTTGGGTACTCTCGAGGTGTAGGCAATGGAAAATCGAGTTCATCTCTTTGATGCCTATGTGCTCTATGTCTCCCTGTTTCATGTCCTTCACTTTCAAATCTTGACCTATCTCTCCCCACAGTGTTTGCAAAGCTTACTCAAGTCTCTCTCTAGCTCTTTCCCTATGGTTTTCATGAGCCTGGGATGATCCTACTCCTTGGAGGCCATGGGACACATTAGACCTTGCTGGAGGGAAAATCAATCCACTCTTCCAAGTGTATGCATACCTGTCATGCTCTGTTACCAAGAATATTTTTTCCGATGTATGATCTAGATAGAAAACCTTGCCTAGTGTCTAAGGATCTTTGAACTCATAGATTATGACTCCACCTATTTTGCTAGGTTGATCTAGCTTAAATATCCAAAAGGCTTCCTCCGTTTCTCTATTTAAGAATAGTTCTATGCTTTTGTTGTCTTGGAGAACCCACTCTAGAGTGATTACTCTCATCAAGACAGATTTTCCTCGAAGAGTCTTGGGTTCTCGTCCTAGGTCTCCTTGCTCTAGGTCTCCAATCTCATTCTTAGGAATAACATTTCCATTGTCGGGTAAGTTGGTGACCACATACATGGTTCCTTCCTTATCAATGTATGAACCCTCTTCGAATTCAACCACTGGGTGTTCAAGTCCGAAGGGTTGATCAAGATTTTTGAGTTAGACAACTGATTGTCTCAGGCCATCCTCATAGATGCGAGCACCTAATTGGTTGGTCCTGATATATTCCAACTGTGTCTTATAGGGACCTTGTGGTGTTTGTAAGTAGGCAATACATGAGGTACGTGTGGGTCTTTCCATGCTAAAAGACATTTCTGAATCACTTTTGTTAGGGTGTAAGGATAACCACTTAGTTGTTGTGCCCAAGACCTAGCTATATGGTTGTCACTAGCCTCGGAAAATCTAATGCTTTGTCTATCCTTGCCTAGGTGTCTACCAGATCTTAGGTTCATAAGCTTTGTCTTCTAGTCCCAATTTTCCCTTTGTATTTGCTCAAAATCCTTTGGAGCCCCCTTTGCTTCCGAGGATTTGGGGGTCAAACAGGTAAACAGGACCTCTCAAAGAATCGCGATTTTTTGGGAGTCAGAAGGCTAGAAAGTCACGATTTTGTGAAAGCCAACAAACCCAAAGAGTCACGATTCTTTGCCCCTTAAGTATCCAAATAGTCATGACTTCTTACTCTTTTTTACCTTCAAAAAGTCGCAAATCTCTCAAACTCTGAGTTACAAGAAGTCACGAATCTCTCAAAAATGGACTTCCCAAAAAGTCGCGATTTTTCTCCAAATAGGATTCCAAAAATTTGCAATTTCTTCAAAAAGTCGCCTTTTCAAAAAGTCGCGAGTTCCTCAAAAAGAATACAAAAAGTCACAAATTTTTCACTTAGGAAACCAAAGAATCACGATTTCCTCAAAAGTTTCCCTTGCAAAAAGTCGCGATTTTCTTCTTCAAATTCAATCCAAAAAGTCCCGATTTTCTCAAGATGGGATTCCAAAAATTTGTGATTTCTTCAAAAAGTCACCTTGCAAAAATTCGCGATTTTCTCAAAGATGGATTCCAAAAATTCGCGATTTCTTCAAAAAGTCACCTTGCAAAAATTCACGATTTTCTCAAAGATTGGATGGCAAGAAAGTCGCGATTTCTTGAGCCCAAAGACCAGAAAGTCGTGATTTTCTCGACACTTAGAAAGCCAAAAAGTCTTGAATTGTTCACTTAGGAAACCAAGGAATCATGATGTCCTCACAATCAAAGAACCAGAAATTTGCGATTTTCTCACAGCCAAAAAACCAAAAATTCACAATTTCTTCCCTTAGCAAACCCAAGAATTCGTGAATTTTTCAAAGATTAGAGAACAAAGATTCGCAATTTTCTCCCAATCTGAAAGGCACAAAGTCGTGATTTGTTGAGATTTAGAGTCAAAAAGTCGCAATCTTCTTCAAAGCCCAACAGCCAAAGAGTCATGATTTTTTTCCAGACTTAGAGCCAAAGAATCGTGATTTTATCAAAAATTATCTTGCAAAAAGTCGCAATTTTTTTGGTTGATTTTAGTGGGAAACCAAAGATTTGTGAAATTCAAATTTTTTGAAATTTTCAAAAAGTTGCGATTTTCTACAAAAATTTGTAATTTTTTTAGAATTTAGGCGGGAATTTTGAATTCTTGCGCTGAGACTTAAATGTGTAGAAAATCATGAAAAACACAAGCGCATGCACTCCCAAGCACTTCCTAGCTCTTTCTTGCACTCCCACACATGAGAAATGATGTAAAAATGGTGAAAATGAACTCAAAATGAAAAAAATTTTGTGAAGATGAAGATGGTGATGATGAAGATGGAGAAGAAAAAAATCAGAAAAATAACAGAAAATGACTATTATTTACCTTCCAACCTCACAAATCCACGATCTTACCGTCACAATGCTCATCCTCAAAGCTCTCTCCCCAGCAATGGTGCCAAAATTATGTGTAGCTCAAGCATAAGCACCACCTCCTTTACTTGTCAATCCGTGGAGACATGAGGACTAGTATGAAGACCACAAGCAAGTGAAGGCACAAGTGCATGAGTGAAAGCACACAAGCATGCACACACATAAACACACACACATGCACACGATAAGAACAAAGAGGGGAATAATGGAAAGCTTTGATTACAAAAGGGTTCTCTTACAAAAGATCAAATCTACAACAAGCTAACTCTCTAACTAGATAACCTTAAAAATGAGCTCTCTAGCTCTTTTTATAGTTTTTTGAGTGATTTTGTCCCAATGCAGACCTATTGTCCAACCTAGTTAAAAATTAGGTTCTAGGGCTTATTTGAGGGCTCAAACGGAGTCTAAAATTTATGAAAATTGGTAGGATGATACTTCTAATACTCGTCAAGCTCGAGGACTCCTCCGCTTGTACAAAATGGAGTTACAAAATGGTGAAATGATATTTACAATGGTTTGAGTGATCAAAAGCACTATTTTTGTAGGGGAATCCTCTAAAAATTTGACATACAGTTCTTGGAGCTCCCTACTTGCTCCCTCTTCTTGTGCGTCCACTTTTCTGATGTGGTGAAAATTTGACATACACTTCTTGGAGCTCCCTACTTGCTCACTGTTCTTGTGTGTCCACTTTTCTGATGTGCTTCCATGCTTGTGCTTGACCTTGAGTTCCAACACTCGCTCTCTCATAAATGAGGGAAATGAGAAGAGAAGGGTGGATATGGTGAATTTTTACGATGTAGGGAGAAGATGTGAAGGTGAAGGATGAGTGCAGGGGAATTGAAAGAAGATGAAAACAACACAAAAATAACAACAAAATGCTAAGTAATGACCTTGCAACACTACTCTCCGAACACTCTTACCATCACACATTCATCCTAGAGCTTGTCCTCAAGAACTGTGCCAAATTTGGTGTTGTTCTAAACAATGGCAAGGACTGCATCAAGAAGCTCCACCTTCTTAATTGTCAATCCATGAAAGTGGTAGGGTGATATGAGGATCATGAATGATGAGGTGTGAGAAGTTGAAGGTGAAAAGCACACTAGTGCACACACACACACACACAAGATAGAGGTAAGAGGAGACACAATGGAAGGAGGAAAATATAGTTGGATTACTCAATTAACTCTTAAAAAGCTCTTTGCTCTCACTAAGTAACAATCTAATTTTCTAACCTCCAAAAAGGACCTTTCTAATTCTTTTTATAGTTTTTTGACTATTTTTTATTGGTTTCAAACCTAGTGTCTTGCCTAGTTAAAAAATAGGTCTTAAAACTTATTTGAAGGTTCAAATGAAGTCTGAAAATTATGAAACTTGGTACGAGGGATCTATCTAGGCTCTTGAACTTCAAGGACTCCTCGACTTGCATAAAATGGAGTAGCGTGTGACAAAATTGGGTTTTCTATTTTACATATGTTGCATGAGTAGTGATTATAATCACCATTGAGAGTTTGATAAATTATAATGAAACAATATTTTTGAAAATGAATGGACATGTCCTCCAATCTTTATGCATCTCCTTCTACATGCTTCCTGGATGTTGATGCTTATGGCCACTGTCGATGCCATTGCTAACATAGCCTCTCCTTGACCTACAACCAACTTTGTATTGGGCTCCATGGGCTGAGAAAGTGGATTAAAACCACTCATACCAAACGTGTATAGCACATCCAACAAGTATTATCTAAAAAAGATGGCTTTTACCTCAAAACATAGAGCTACTCCTCTTGATGAAGTTTCATCTTTGGTTTGATGACTTGTTTGCTTCCCCTTTTCGTTGACATGCATGTTCTTTGTTTCTTCTCTTAAAAATGTGATGATGTATTTACTTCACTTCAATAGCTCTTGCTTCTCTCTTTCTTACTCCACTTATTTCTTTGATACCACTATTGGAGGATAAACACTCCTATGTGCACAACGAAAGCAGATGAACCCTCTTAGGATCCTCAATTGTTTTAGAAATAGGATCAGTGTTTTCTAAGTTTCTCTCACTATATGTAGAGAATGAAAATGAAACATTGCAATTTGAAACTAGACTTAGAGAGATTTCCAATAAAATTAAGATCACTCCATTTGGACACTAGATGATGCATCAACTAGCTGCAACAAAATAAATAACTTGATATCTTCATAGAGTATATATATATTAGTTAACTACACAAAAAATGTTCTGGAGATTTCTCTGAACTTGTGAAGTCACTGATCCGGAGACTTATATCACTCAAAGTAGAACTTTAAGATTTTGATAAAGACAAAAATCACCAGCAATGGAATTGGAATGAAGGAGAAACAACAATTACAAGATCAAGGGGTATATGATGATCATCTAGAGAGATAAAGTATGTAAAGTGAAATCTATGCAAAATATGCAGAGAACAACTACTAGGGGGTGTGCTTAAGCAAGGGAACATCTTGGACACATATTTCCAAGACTCTTAAGTCATAATACAACTCATTAGATGATTTAAAGGTCACATACCAACCTCTTTAACCAATCAAAAGCATATACATGTCAAAAGGTGAGGTCCACTCATATCAAGAGGTGAAATATTTCTTCTCTAATCAAAATCTTTCCATTATACAAATGATTTGATGCCTTGAGCTCATGGAAATCATCATCCTTTGATTGTGGATGATGTGGAAGGTGATGTTTTGGGCATGTTCCCACACTTGAGCTTGAAATGCAAAACTTTCAACAAAAGGGACAGGAACCAGGTCTTTTGTTATTTCCACTCGTGTTGATATAAAACTATTTGATATTTTATATGTTCTTGCACTAAAAAGAAATTTATGTAGGAAAGTACAGAAGATAACATTGTTAAACTAATGCTTAATCTGTTTATCAAATCTGGGTTCTTGGGATGGTTAGGGGTCTGTAAACAAAGGCCCTGTTTGTATTTTCCCAAATTCTACAGATTCAACTTATACTACTGTACCGACTTAACGCGCTGAATGAAATTATTCTTCAACTACTTATCTGCATGCGCATTACAACATAATTCAACACGAGACAGTTAACTGCACAATTTTGTCACTCCACCGTAATATCGCTTAGATTAATATTTCATCAATCCTTAATACATTATTGAACTTAATTACAGAGAGACAGAGATGTAGAGTACTCAACGTACACCAAATATCCATAATGCACACTCCACTTTAGGCATTTGCCCAGACTCACAGTCTGGCGACCTACCTTACATCTCACACACGCTTCTTTGTATTAATCAAAAAGTTACAATTGTTGTGCTATGCCTTTTCGGTATGCGTGCGACTTTTCAGGATTACATATTACATTCTGATGGCTCACAATGAGCTTCAAGTGTAGAGATGCTACGAACAGTACTCATTTAGCAAATAGGTGCAAAGATGTCATCAAAATCAATGCCTCTTTCCTATGCATAACCCTTTGCAACAAGCCTAGCCTTATACTTGTCAAGTGTTCTATCAGGATTACGCTTCAGCTTGTATACCCACTTAGTGCCAATGACCTTCTTGTTAGCAGGCAAGTCACATAAGGACTAGGTACCATTTTTCATGGTAACATCATATTCTGATTGCATGGTAGCCATCCAATTTTTAGAATTTTGTGCGTCATCAAACAAAATAGGCTCATTCTCATCACAGAGACTAGAGGCAGCCATAGCATAGCAGTCTGATGCAAAAGAGGCACCATGAAAGCCTAAAGGAGTATGGTATGACAGAGGTGCATCTAATTTGCCATCACGCAAAGTCTACACAAGCCATTTTGGCATAGTTCTTGCCTCTTCAATATCAGCTCTCTCATCAATAAGTGCATCATGTAAATCTGCATCAGAAATAGAATGATCTACATGACCGGATGAAACCTGCAAAGGCTGAGAAGTTGCCTCATTATGACCAGCACTAGACTATCCACCTATAAAAAGAGGCAGCGAAGTATCATACATGTCTTTGGAGCTAACAAATGTCTCCTTTGTACATGAGTGTAAATGCTGAATAGCATCTTCCACAAAAAAAACATTATGGTGAACCAAAATACATTTAGTCTATGGATGATACATACAATCGCCTTTGCTTTCAGAACTATACCCAACAAAAATACATTTTAGCGCTTTATCATCCAATTTCATGTGATGTTTTTCACGCACCAATGCACATGCTAGACAACCAAAAACATGCAGGTGAGCAATATATGGCTTACAACCATGCCAAGCCTAATATGGAGTGATAAACTACAATGCTTTAGTGGGACATCTGTTAAGTACATATGATGCACACATAACAACCTCAAGCCAAAAACTATGTGGTAAAGCCTTACTCTTGACCATACACCTCACCATTTCCATGAGTGACCTATTCTTCCATTCAGCAGCTCCATTCTGTTGAGATGTATGCAACACTGCACATTGATGTTTTATCCCATGTTCAACCAGAAATGCATTAAATTTAGAAGATATATATTCCCCCCCTTGATCAGAATGAAGGGTGCCCATTTTACATGCTGACAGATTTTCAGCCAAATCAAAAACTATTTGAAGCACAATAACAGTTCAGAATTTGCTTTTAATGGATATACCCATGCATGCCTAGAAAAATCATCAATGAAGGTCACAAAGTAAAGATAGTTTCCAAAAGAAGGTGTCTGCATAGGACCATATGTTGGAGTTAGATGTCTGCGGAAGCACGTGAACAGCACAAGGAAGAAGAAGAATACACACAATACTGAATGTATTACTAGAGAATGTACAAAGATAAGTAGCCCATTAGGGCAATAGGCATATATACAAGCCGGGGGAAAAAAACCTCCTAAAGAGGGGAAAAAGTGCCCCGACAGTCCTAGTGTGTTCACACACATCACTACCTAAATATATCAACAAATCCCCCCTGGGAGTGATGCGGTGAACAAGGAGCTGGCACTCATGTATAAGGAAGTGCCAAGCTATGTGGAAATCACTCCACAAAAGGAAGTAAGCCCAAAGCTTTGCGGAAAGCTTCAAACTTCTCCCTAGGCACAACCTTCGTGAAAAGGTCTGTAATGTTCTCCTCCGTGGGCACATATGCCAAGCTGATCTCCCGAGCAGAGAACCTCTCCCTGACATAGTGAATGCACCTCAATGTGCTTAGTGCGAGCATGGAACACAGGGTTCCTCGCAACTGCCAATGCGCTCTGACTGTCAGTGAAGATGGTGGTGGCAGAAGACTAGCCAACACCCAAATCAGCCATAAGGCATCTGAGCCATGCACACTCAACAGTCGCTGTGAAAGCTTCCCTATACTCAACCTCACAACTGGAAGTGGCCACAGTAGGCTGCTTCTTGCTCAACCAAGATATACATGAGCTACCAAGCATGAAGCAAAAACCACTGGTGGACACACGAGTGTCATAGCAACCAACCCAATCTGAGTCAGAAAAAGCATGCAAATCTGGCGGTAGTAATCCCCCTCGGGATAAAACAACCCAAGTAGCCGAGTACCACTCAAGTAGCGAAAGATGCACTTAACCTCCTTCCAATGCGTGACTCCTGGGCAATGCATAGACCTGCTCATTTGTGAGTCAACAAACTGAATATCTGGCCGAGTAATGCATAAGTAAATCAAGCATCCAACAGCCTGCTGATAGAGAACAACATCAAATGCATCTCCAGCATCATGAAGACTCAATCGTAAATTTGTCTCCATAGGAGTGACAATAGGCTAACAGTCTTCAAGGCCAAAACGCTACAATAATGTGTCAATATATTTCATTTGACACAAAGCCATTCCACCATCAACTTGCATAAATTGAATGCCCAAATAGTGATGCAAATGCCCCAAATCACACATCTCAAATGAGGCATGCAAATCAGCCTTCAAATCAGCAATATGCTTCTCAATAGGACCAGTGAGCAGCATGTCGTCAACATAGAGACCAATGATCAGAAGCACATCATTAGCACGCTTAACATATAAGGTGCTTTCAGTTGGACTATTCTCAAAACCATGTGCAACCAGATAGGCATGTATCTTCTCATACCAAGCACATGGTGCTTGCTTTAAACCATATAATGCCTTCTTTAACCTGCACACCTGGTTTTCATGCCCTTTTTGCACAAAGCCACGGGGCTGAAAAACATACACTTCTTCATGCAAGTCACCATTCAGAAATGTTGTTTTAATGTCCAACTGATGTACATTCCAACCATGATGGGCTGCAAGTGCACAAATGCTCTGAACAGTAGTCATACGGCATGTACGTGCAAAGGTCTCATCAAAATCAATGCCTCTTTCCTGCGCATAACCCTTTGCAACAAGCCTATCCTTATACCTGTTAACTGAACCATCAGGTTTACGCTTCAGCTTGTATACCCACTTAGTGCCAATGGCCTTGTTGCCAGGAGGCAAGTCACATAAAGACCATGTATCATTCTTCATTATAGCATCATATTGAGATTGCATATCAGCCATCCAATTTTCTGAATTCTGTGCTTCATCAAAAGAAACAGACTCATTCTCATCACAGAGACTAGACGTAGCCATAGCATAGCAATCTGATGCAAAGGAGGCACTATGAGAGCCTGAACGAGTACGATATGACAAAGGTGCATCTAATTTGCTGTCACACAAAGTCTGCACCAGCCATTTTGGCATAGTTTTTGCCTGCTCAATATCAGCTCTCTCATCAACAAGTGCATCATGTAAATCTGCATCAGAAATGGAATGATCTGCATCATCATATGAAACCTACGAAGGCTGAGAAGTTGCCTCATTAGGGCCAGCACTAGACTGTACACCTGTAAAAAGAGGCATCAAAGTATCATACATGTCTTTGGAGCTAATAGATGTCTCCTTAGTACATGAAAGCAATGGCTGAATAGCATCTTCCACAAAGACAACATCACGGCTAACCAAAATGTGTTTAGTCTATGGATGATACAGACGATAGCCTTTACTTTAAGAACTGTACCCAACAAAAATACATTTTACTGTGTTATAATCCAATTTTCTGCGATGTTCTTCAGGCACTAGTGCATATGCCAAACAACCAAAAACATGCAGATGAGCAACAGATGGCTTGCGGTCATGCCAAGCCTCATATGGAGTGATAGACCGCAGTGCTTTAGTGGGACACTTGTTTAGTACATATGCTGCACACATGACAGCCTCAAGCCAGAAACTATGTGGTAAAGCCTGAGTCTTGACCATGCACCTCGCCATCTCCATGAGTGACCTGTTCTTTCGTTCAGCAACTCCATTTTGTTGAGGTGTATACGACACTATACACTGGTGTTTTATCCCATGTTCAGCCAGAAATGCATTAAAATTAGAAGACATATATTCCCCCCCTCGATCAGAACAGAGGGTGCCCATTTTACATGTTGACAGATTTTCAGCCAAAACAAAAAACTATTTAAAGCACATGAACACTTCGGACTTTTCTTTGAGTGGATATACCCATGCATGCCTGGAAAAATCATCAATGAAAGTCACAAAGTAAAGGTAATTTCCAAATAGGGTGTCTACATAGGACCATAGACATCACTATGTACAAGCTGCAATTTCTGTGTAGCCCGAATTGAACCATCTTTTGGAAAGGAGGAACGCTGCATTTTGCCCAAAATATAGCCTTCACAAACTTGTTTTCTAGGTACCTCAAGTTTGGGCAAAGAGGACACCATTTCAGATTTCTACAGGCGTAGCAAACTAGCAAAATTCAAATGATCAAAGCGTGCATGCCAAAGCTTTGCATCTGACATAGCTTGAGAATCATTTACTGCACATGCCGAATCATTTTCAGATCATTCATAGTCTATTAGCTTATACAACCCATGACATAAAATGCCAGAAGCAATAATAACATCGTCATTTGACAGATCATGAACTGTACATCTGTCATCAACAAATTTCACAACCAAGCCAATCTTGGCTAATGCAGAAACTGATAACAGATTCTTCTTGATCCCTGGCACAAATAAAGCATCTCACAAAGTGAAAGAACTACCATCAGCAGTAGTCAAAATGATCTTACCAACTCCCATAACAGGATAAGAGGAGTTGTTGGCATATGTAACAGTATTCCCTGTAGGGACAAGCTTGAGTGAAGAGAAGAAACTGCGCTGCGAGGTAATATGTTTGGTTGCCCCACTGTCAAAGTACCAAACATTTGAGTCTACTACAGACATGCACTACTCATGAGAAGATGTGTCAAAACTGCAAACAGTAGTGAACGCCCATTCTTCTTCTTGCACAAGATTAGCAGACTCCGTTTTTGGTGTAGAGGCTTCTTCAACAACCATTCTAGCCTCTTTCTTCTTTGCCTCTTTTGCATCCAGTTTTGGATAGTTCTTTATTATATGATCATTCCCTTTACAGTACTTACAAAACAATTTCTGTTTTTCTGATTTTTTCTCATCTTTGTCTTGGTTCTTTGAATGTAAACTGCCTAGACGAATTCTACTAGACCTGTAGCAGACTTTGAGATGCTTATACTGGCAAACAGAAACTGGTATATACCTTTGGCACAAAAAGACGAAATAGCCTACACAAGCACTGCGATAGTGCGTTCGGAGGCCGAAACGAGCTCAGACCGCGATTTTGATCTCTGAAACACCCTGAGTATGCTCAACAAATTTCGTGCGAATTTGAGACTGCAAACGGAGGAGTGTCGACGGCACCCTAGATGAAGCGACGACCTGCTCTAATACCAATTGTTGGAGTTAGACGTCTACGGAAGCACGTGAACACCACAAGGAAGAAGAAGAAGCTTGGAGCACAACACCCAATACTGAATGTGTTACTAGAGAATGTACAAAGATAAGTAGCCCATTAGGGCAATAGGCGTATATACAAGCCGGGGAAAAAAACCTCCTAAAGAGGGAAAAAAGTGCCACGGCGTCCTAGTGTGTTCACACACATCACTACCTAAATATATCAACACCATAGACATCACTATGTATAAGCTACAATTTCTGAGTAGCTCAAAGTAAACCATCTTTTGGGAAAGATGAATGCTGCATTTTGCCAAAAATACAGCCTTCACAAATATTTTTATTGGGTCTCTCAAGTTTGGGCAAAGAGGACACCATTTCATATTTCTACAGGCATAGTAAACTAGCAAAATTCAGATGACCAAAGCGTGCATGCCAAAGCTTTGCATCTAACATAGCCTGAGAATCATGTACTGCACATACTGAATCATTCATAGATTCTTCATAGTCTATGAGCTTATACAACCCATGACATAAAATGCCAGAAGCAATAATCACGTCGCCATTTGACAGATCATGAAGTGTATATCTGTCATCAACAAATTTCACAACCAAATCATTCTTGGATAATGTTGAAACTGATAACATATTTTTCTTGATCCCTGGCACAAATAAAGTATCCGACAAAGTGAAAGAACTAGTGTTAGCAATAGTCAGAATGATCTTACCAACTCCCATGACAGGATAAGAGGAGTTGTTGGTGCATGTGATAGTATTCCCTGTAGGGGGAGGCTCAAGTGAAGTGAAGAAACTGCGCTATGAGGTAATATGTTTGGTTGCCCCACTGTCAAAGTACCAAACCTCTAAGTCTATGATAGACATACACTACTCATGAGAAGATGGGTTAAAACTACAAACATTAGTAAATGCCCATTCTTCATTCTGCACAAGATTAGCAGACTCTGTTTTTAGTGTAGAGGCCTCTACAACAACCATTCCAACCTCTTTTTTCTTTGCCTTTTTGCAACCAATTTAGGACAGTTCTTTATGATATGATCATTTCCTTTACAGTACTTACAAAAGAATTTTTGCTTTTCTGATTTCTTCTCATCTTTGTCTTCCTTCTTCAAATGTGCAACATTTGTAGATTTCTGCTTACTCGTAGATGAGCTCCATTTACCTTTGCCCTTCTGACTAGCTAGGAAAGCTTGATCTTCAACATGCATAATAGACATGTTCTGAATAGACTAATCTTCCTACAATAGAACAAAGACTAACTCCTCAAATGTCAAGGCATTTGGATTGCCTTTCATCATCAAACAAAGAGTAGAAGAAAAACTCTGATATGAATTAGGAAGACCATTTAGAACGGTCTGTACAAGTGAGCTATTTGGTATAACTTCGTAAGTAGAAACCAAATGTTCCTTCCAGTCTTTGATTTTTTTGAAAAAAATGTCCATAGAATCACCTTCATTCATATGCTCACTTTCCAACTGTTTTCGGAGGTAAGCAACATGAGCCTCATTCCTAGCATGGTACAATGTGGTAAGTGTATCCCAAGCATCCTTAGCTGTTCTGTAAGAGTGAATGTGAGGAATAATGGCATGTTTGACAGACAAGGCTATCAAAGCATCTACCTGAGCATCTCTACCATCCCAACAAATTTGCTCTACAGAAGGTGCAATAGGAGCTACAATACAAATAGGAATATGTAGAATATCACCATCTTTGATGCCATCTACATCAGCTTCAGTACTTGTATTTGGAGGTGTAATAGGATGTTTTTCAACACCATGCACAATATTCCACAGTCCTTTTGTGACCAATACAAGATGCATCATATAAGCCAATAATGGGTAATTCGTGCCATCCAACTTATCCTCAACAACCAACATACAGAATACATCACTGCTTTTAGCCATGGCCACTAACTAAAATACCCTGATGCACAAAATTGACTGTATCTCAAAAAGTTGAACAGAACTACCCTATTGAGTTTTGCTAAACCTATAGCAGACTTTGAGATCCTTATATGAGAAATCAAAAATTGTATATATCTTTGGCACAAAAAAACAAAATAACCTATACAAGCATTGTGATAGTGCATTCGAAGGCCGGAATGATCTGAGATCACAATTTCGGCACAACAACCGAAGGAATTTTGATCTCCTAATCACCTTGAGTATGCTCACCAAATTTCATGCGATTTTGAGACTGTGACTAGAGGGGTGTCGATGATGCCTTACATGAAGCGACGACCTACTCTGATACCAATTGTTGAAGTTAGACATCTACACAAGCACACAAATAGCACAAGGAAGAAGAAGAAGCTTGGAGCACAACACACAAGCCAAGGGAAAAAAACCTCCTAAAGAGGGAAAGAAGTGCCATGACAGTCCTAGTGTGTTCACACACATCACTACCTAAATATATCAACAAATAGACTAGCTCAATGTGCTTCTTAGATACTTGCTCCTGAACATAGTGGTAATACACCTCTATATGCTTCGTCCTAGCATGATGAACATGGTTTTTTGCAATAGCAATAGCACTCTAACTAACTCAAAATATCTAAACTAGAAGATGAATATGAACATCAAGATAACTCATAATCTTCTGCAACCAAACTGATTCAAGTGTAGCATTAAAGCTAGCCCTATACTCTACTTCACTTAAAGATGTAGCAATTGTTGGTTGTTTCCTGGACAACCAAGAGATAAGACAATCTCATAGAAAGAAAAAATAGCCACTTGGGCTTGTTCTTGATTCTTTATCAGCTGCCCAATTTGAATGAGAAAAACCTTTAAGTAAGAAATCCAAAGAGTTCAGAAATACCATAGCATAATTGGAAGTTCCCTTCAAATATCTGAAAATTCCTTTAAGTTCTTTCTAATGATTTTTTAGTGCACTGTGCATGAACTTGGATACTTGAGAAACTATCAACAGAATGTTTGGACATGTATTACATAGATATATCAAGCAACCAATTGCTTGAATATATAATGTAGCATCAAATGGTTGTGAATCTATTTCCAACTGTAATGACACATTAACATCTACATGTGTCTCTATAGGCTTGTAATCTATCATCTCAAACCTTTCCAAGAATTTCTTAATGTATTTGTATTGTGTCCTGTAGATACATTCATCTTGGTATTTGAATTAAATTTCAAGATAATAATGCAAAATACCTGTCATTTACATCAAAATGTATGCTTGAGTTGTGCTTTAAAATACTAAAGGTCAGAATCATTGGGACATGTAATGATCATATCATCAATATATATGATAATAATAATCAAAACATCTTTCTCAGCTTGAACATAAAGAGTGGGAGGTGCATCTGAGTTTTCAACACTCACATGCAGAAAAGCAAAAAGCACCCTACTATGGTCACTTCTAGTTGTCAGGTTGAGTATAGGGAAACTTTCACTGTGATTGTTGAGTGTGTGGCCAAGACATCTTTTGGCTCATTTGGTTGTTGGTGAGTCTTTTGCCACCACCATCTTCAATGATAGTCAAAGCACATTGGCAATTATGAGGAACCCTATGTTCCATGCTCGCACAAAGCACATTGAGGTGCATTATCATTATGTAAGGGAGAGGTTCTCTGCAATAGATATCAGTTTGGCATATGTGCCAACACCGGGTAACATTACAGACCTTTTCACAAAGGCTCTCCCAAGGGAGAAGTTTGAAGCTTTCCGCAAAGCTTTGGGCTTACTTTCTTTTGTGGATTGATCTATGTCCACATAGCTTGGCATTTCCTTATACATGGGTGCCAAGTGCTTGTTCACCACATCACTCCCAAGGGGATTTGTTGATATATTATGGGAGAGATGTCTGTGAACACACCTAGGACCATCGAGGCACGTTTTTCCCTCTTAAGGAGGGGTTTTTCCCCCAACTTGTATATATGCCTAGAAATCTAACTAGTCACTTATTACATACACTTGGTAATTCATTGAGTGTTGTGTTGTGCTCCAAGCTTCTTTGTCTTTCTTGCATTGTTCGTGTGCTGCGTAGGCCTCGAACTCCAAGAGACACTAGGAAGAGATGGATGAAATAACTAATTCAAAACTACATAACTCGAAGGCCTAACGATCCACAAAAAGAGCTGATTTAAACATCTCACCACCACGTGATGAGAGATGTCTCACCATAGCCCAAATGTGGTGAACCTTGGCTTTCAAGTTTGGGAGGCCAAAGGTCCAACCAAAGAACTAACGTGTGAAGAATCAACTTATGTTTATTGAAATTCTATCTATGAAATTTGAAATGTTCGAGATATATATATATATATATATATATATATATATATATATATATATATATATATATATATATATATGTGTGTGTGTAGTACGTATGTAAGTACGTATGTATGCTTGTGTGTATGAGGGTTCAAGTATTATGATATTGATAGATTCTTCTAGATCCATTGTGCTAATACTTTTGATCTATTATAGATATACAAATGTTCTTCTTTTATTTTTATTACAGATGTTTAGATTCCTTTTTGCCTCTTGAGTATTCTACCAAATACACTCTAGATATTTTTAGTCATGTTGTACAACTCACCTCAACTACCACACTAGATTCAAAATGTGGAGAGAGAGAGTGTGTGTAGAAAGAGAAAGTACTCGGGAGTCGGGAGTTTTATAGTATGGCGTGAGCGTAGCACGCACGTGTTTCCAAATATAGAAGTACTCTGTCGCTTTTCCCAATTAAAAAAATGCTTCAATTATTGATTGATTCCGTCATCCGAATCTCCCAACTTCCCAGCCCATGGATTCAACTTTCAAGAATAAACAAAATGGCTAAGGTTGCGCTCACGCGGAAACGTTTGCGTGTCGTCTCATGCCAAGTGTCCATTAATGAGGAGAGGGACAGCTTCAGTCTTAGGCATGACTCACATGACATCATCCTGCAAGGTCCCACTCATCCTAGCTGTCCAGAAATATTTTTCTTGTATGGGAAGGGTTTTTTTTTTTTGCTTTTGGGACTATTCACTAATCAATTGGAACCTTCAAAAACATTATCCTTTGAATGGGAGACATTGACAATTAGAGCAATGTTTCTTGCTTTTTTTTTTTAACTAGTTGAAGACAACAGGTTAGTTTGGCATACTTTTTCGTTGGCAAATCCCATATATTAGCTTGCATATGGATGATTGTCCATTAAATAGGAAATGGCCACCTATGAAAAATTGCACATGTTCAATCATCCACATATGGGCCCACTCTCCATTGCCTATGCATAGTCGTCTTCTACAAGCATCAAGCTCAATTAGCATACCTCAACATTGGGTTCTCTCATCTAGAGTTGTTTAAATTTTCGTTGAAGCTTTACGTTGAGAGTTCATGGGTGAGCACTTTGGGAGTGCATGCGTGAACATTTTTTTTTCATTCTTGTACCTACAATTAGCAAAAAGCTATTCAAATCTATATAGCGTTTGTGGTTGCTTTTCTAGAGAACTCCTTCTAAGAAATTAGTTATGCAAGAGAACATCTGAGCATTAGCAGTGAAGATAAAATATACAGGAGAATAGTAAATTTTTTCTACTATAGAAGGTAGAGCTTAAATGGTGATTTAGACAACTCTAGATAGGGAGTTTACAAGGTAGAGGTATGCTCACTCAATTCGATATCTAGGGTAGTGCAAAAGTCATGTATATATAGCCTGATAGAGAATTGTGATCTTTTGTAGATGCCCCTAGATCCCCACTAAGGGGACCATTGCCCCCCTAAGTCCCCCCAACTAGGGAAATCACTACCCTCTTGCACTCCCCAATGACCATTGCTCCTCGTTGTCCCAGACCCCACAATTGTGGATGTTGGTAACTCCCTTTTTGCACAATACATTGGATGGTCTAATTTGACCTTTATCCAACATGCAAGTTGGACTTCCTATCAATTTGGTTATGCACAATTGATTTCTCTTCATAACGGAGGCCTTACAAAATGTGCATTAGTACATACAATCATCAGGGGTGGACATTGGTCATATACTAGCACCCCCCCTCAATGTTTATCGATTGATAAATCAAGTAGGTCTGGGTCCTATGTCCATTTGTTAAATATGCTTATTGAGCTGCTCTTTTCCAAGTGCTTTAGTGAATATATTAGCACAATATGCCTTTGTTGGATAATATTATAGCTCCACAATGTCATCTTCTATTAGGTCATGAGCATAATGCTTGGTGTGAGCATGAAATACTGGGTTCTTTGAATGGACGTGCCACTTCCATTATCCCATTTTGGTATCATCTCCATTTGTGATTGAACTCCTAGATCTGTAAGAATTCTCCTTTACTAGACTGCCTCACAAGAGACAAAGCAAGCTAGTACTCTACTGTAGTGGAGGAGAGTGTGAGAGTTGGTTGTTTCCTACTTACCCAAGAAAATATTCCTGCACCAAGTGAGAAACAATATCTAAATACTATCTTCAACCCAACATGAATCACATTCATAGCCAAGGCAATAATGGAGTAGTCGAAAATATTTCTACTCAAACTCATTTCTCAAGTTAGCACAAGTTTTTTTGATGAAACTTGCATGATCTCTTGTAATGATCAAATCATCTACATAAAAGATGACAATCACTAGCTCATTATCTTTTCTATCAGCATACAAATTTTCACCAGAAGTACTTCTTTGAAAGTCTAGCTTTTGAAAAGAACTATCAATTCATTAGTATCTAAGACTTGGAGCTTGTTTAAGGCCATATAATTCCTTCTTAAGTCTAGAAACCTTGTTTTTTGAATGAACTACCTCAAAACCTAATGGTTGAGAGACATATCCCTCCTCCTTGAGGTATCCATTCAGAAATGTTGATTTTACATCCATCTAGATTATAACCCACTTTTTATCTGTAGTAACTACAAGTACTATGTGAATTTTAGTCATTCAAGTTGGTGCAAATGTCTTTTGGACATCAAATCCTCCCTTTTGTGAGAATCCTTGTGCAACAAGCTAAGCTTTGTACTTCTCTAAAGCACCATCTGCTTTGTAATTTGCTTTCCAAATCCACTTAATTCCAATTAACTTTTTCTTTGCTTATAAATCATTCGATTCGCAAGTGTCATTCTTTCTTATCTTATCATACTCAAATTCATTGCCACTCTCCAATTGGGATCTTTGAGAAATTCATCTATAGTTGTGGGTTCTTTTATTGATCCCATAATTTAAGCCATAAGAGCCATGTTGAAAATACGATGCAAGGATCTTTCTTGATCTTCTATCCTATCTGATCTATGCAACACATTTGGAGGTGAATTTGAAACATCAACTTGAGATTTACGATCCTCAAAATGTTGTTGTGCCTACTGTGGTAGTGTCTTACATTTTGTGGCAACAATTGGTTGGATTTTTTGTGTAGAAATGTCATTATTTGATGTCTCCTTTGCATCGATCTTAATTTTTCTATGCGAATAATAAGGTGAGTTATTTCTTGTCATCCACTAGGTGTGGTCACTCATCACATACCACATCACATCTAACAATGAACTTTTTTGCCTCTAAATTTCAAAGTCTATATGCTTTAGACTCTTCATTGTATCTTAAGAAGACACATTTTTTTGTTTTTTGATCCTAGCTTAGTTCTTGTTGATTCAAGTATATGTGCATAACAAAAACACAAAAAAAAATGAAATGCATAACTAAAGTCTTTTTACCAAAGTATGCTTCTTGAGAAGTAATTCCATCTAGTGCTTTTGTGTAGAACCTATTCAAAATTTACACAACCATATTAATTGCTTCTGCCTCGAATGACTCGGGCATATCTTGAGCTTCAACATGTAGTGATCCATTTCAACTCTTGTCCTATTTTGTCTCTCAACAACACCATTTTGTTGAGGTGTGTGGGTTGCAGTAAGCTGCATCCTGATTCCATGAGAATTACAATAATTGTTGAGTTCTCTCAATAAGAATTATCCTCATTGATTAGTACATAACTTCTTCAGTTTTCTACTTGGTTCATTTTCAACAATCATGTGCCACATTTTAAATTTGCCAAATGCATCATCCTTCTTCTGAATAGAATACACCCACATCTTTCTACTATAATCATCGACTATCACTAAAACATATAGAGATCCTCCCAACGTAGGAGTATACATTTTACCACACAGACCAGCTATAAGAAAATAACAGCACAGCGGAATAGACTTGTAGACAGAGTTGAGAGAAAAATGCAGACAAAGATAGATGCAGACTGAGAGATAGAGAACTCAAATTCTCAGATTGCCGAGCGTAATGCACTTACAATGATGGTGTTGTCCACCTGTGCGCTCCCACTATGGAGCTTAGATGGCGAGCTAGACAGACTCTAGATGAAGGGCTTACTACTGCCCAATGCTATGAAAAGCTCAACCAGGGCCATGCTTATATAGCTTTTACAAGGCAGTTTGGTATAGATAAACGTAGTCGGGAGATACAAAATAGTCGATAAAATATACGATCCGACAATATCTCCACGACTAGAAGTCCTACCGTCTCGGGCCTACGGGCCGGGGGGATAGGCCCCTCGGACCCTGGAGAAGGGGGCAAGCCCCCCTCTGCACTCCCCCCATTAAGTTTCTATGGGGAAACCGCGCAATGCCACAGGGCCTTTATTTTCACCTTAAATGGCAACCCAATGGCTTGGAAGTTTATGCCCTACCTAAGCTAATGGCTAGGCTCACAAAGATCATCTACAACCATCAACAGTCACACATAGACCTCATCTAACTTAGAAGTTAGGGTTCCACAAATATCCGGGCTCTCATAATGGCTTCTCCTCATAATGGGGGCCTTACAACTTAGAGCACCATGGATCATTTGTGGTCACATGAGGGTGGAGTATTGAGCATATTTAACACCCCCCCTCAATGTCCACCGGATGGTGAACTACCTCCTTGGTCCAATCCCAAGCTTTGGAAAGTGTGGAAGAAGTTGCTCTCTCCCAAGAGCCTTGGTGAAGATGTCTGCTCCATTTTCTTCAGTAGGACAATAGCTTATCTCCATGACCCCGTCCTCAATCAACTCACGCACATAGTGACACTGAATTTCTATATGCTTGGTACATGCATGGAAAACACAATTTTTGGCGATGGCCATGCAACTTTGGTTGTCACATTTCAACTCTGTAGCCTCCTATCCTTGTATTCCTATGTGCCATAGGATCCTCCTCAACCGTACTGCTTCACATGCTACAACACATGAAGCTTTGTACTCAACTTCAGTAGAAGATAATGCTACAGTCAGTTGCTTCTTACTAATCCAAGAGAAAATCCTTGATCCTAAAGAAAAGCAATATCTAGAAACTGATTTTCTGGTATCAATATCTCCTACCCAATCTGAGTCACAGTATTCGACCAGAGATGATCCTTCTTCATAAAGAATACCATAATTAGTAGTTCCTTTCACATACCTGAGTATCTGCATGCTTGCCTTCCAATGAGTTTGGCAAGGCTTATTTGAGAACCTGCTTACTACTCCAACAACATAAGAGATGTCTGGTCTGCTATTGCACAAGTAGATGAGAATTCCAACTAATTTCCCGTATCTTCCAATATCCATTGGAGGTGAAGTATATTCAATAGATTATTTTGCGTTGACCTCGATAGGTGTAGAAATTTCCTTGCAATCCTCCATGTCGAATGCCTTCAATATCTACCTTGCATACTTTTGTTGAGAAATGAAAATCTTCCCTGGTTCTTGCCAAACTTCAAGACCTAAGCAATAATGCATTAAGCCCAAGTCTGTCATTTCAAATTCTGAATTCAGGGCATCTTTTGTTTCTTGAAGAAGACCGTCATCATTTCCTGTAATCACAAGGTCATCTACATAGAGTACAAGCACAATTGTCTTCCCTCCTTTCTTTAGAACATACAAGTTAGCATCAGAAGCACATCCTTTGAACCCTAGATCCAAGAGATACTCATCTATCCACTGGTACCATGCTCTAGGGGCTTGTTTTAGCCCATATAATGCCTTCTTCAGCTTACATACCTTGTTCTCTGAATGGGGAGCCTCAAACCCTGGTGGCTGAGACACATATACCTCCTCCTTGAGGTCCCCATTCAAGAACGCTGATTTGACATCCATGTGATAGACTGGCCAATGCTTATGTGCAGCCACAACTAGCACTACTCGGATAGTAGTCATTCTTGCAGTCGGGGCAAATGATTCACAAAAGTCAATGCCTTCAACTTGTGAGTAGCCCTGTGCAACAAGTCTTGCTTTATATTATTCTAGAGTACCATCAACCTTGTACTTTAGCTTCCAAACCCACTTGGTTCCAATGACTTTACGCTTAGGGAGTCGATCCACTAGCTCCCAAGTTCCATTCTTCATGATATTGATGTATTCTGTTTGCATGGCAGCCCTCCAATTCGGATCATGGAGTGCCTCTTCCACATTGGTTGGTTCCTTTGCTTCTTCTTGAATGAGATCAGCCATCAAGGCCGTGTTTACAATATGGGCGCTTGCCCGTCTCTGTTCCTCTATTCTCTGTGATCGCCTCGGTCCATCTGCAACCTGTTCTAGTGACTATGGGATGGAGTTTGCAGAATCATAGAGCTGCCTCACCCAATGTGGCAATGGCTTTTCCACTTGGGTGTTGGCAGGTTGGTGACTTTCAGACTCATCATCTGAAGATGATGCTTCCTTCTCTTGTGTAGAAGGGATAGCTCTTGGGCCAGGTTTGTAGTGGATTGCCCCTTTGCCTGATGATAAAGTGGAAGCTCTCTTTTTCTCCTCCACTGCATGTGGCTGCTCCTCCTTAAACACCACATCATGACTCGCCATGATCTTCTTAGCCTCATGGTCATAAAGCTTATAAGCCTTCTTATCTTCACTGTACCCTAGGAAGATACATTTGATGCTTTTTGGTTGAAGCTTGTTTCTCTCCCTATCTGGAACATGTACACAACATTCACTTCCAAATACTTTGTAATGGGAAACAGAAGGCTTTTTACCACTGCAAGCTTCTTGTGGAGTCTTTCCATCAAGTGCCTTGGTGTAGCTTTGATTCAAGTTGTAGACAGTAGAGTTGACAACCTCTGCCCAAAATTGATTAGGCAAACCCTTTCCTTTCAACATGCACCTTGCCATCTCCATGATGGTTCGATTTCGACGTTCTGCAACACCGTTCTGTTGAGGACTATGTGCCACTGTGAGTTGATGCTTGATTCCCTTGCTCTTGCAGAAATCTTCAAACTCTCTTGATGTGAACTCACCACCATCGTCTGTCTTGAATTTCTTCATCTTCTTCCCTGTTTCAGTTTCAACAAGCTGAAGCCATTCTTTAAAGTTACCAAAAGCTTGAGCCTTATCACGAAGGAAGTACACCCACATCTTCCTGCTATAATCGTCGACAAGTAACATGAAGTAGGAAGATCCGTCCAAGGCCTGTGTAGGCATTTTTTCGCACAAGTCAGCATGCACCAACTCTATAGGATAGCTTTCCTTGTTCTTGCTTTCTTGTGGAAATGCCTTCCTCTGTTGCTTGCCCATCATGCAAGCTTCACATGGTTCCTTCATTTCTGCAATCGATGGTAGGTGTGCAACCATACCTTTGCGATGCATCTCCTTTAGTATAGGGTATCCAATGTGGCCCAATCTCTCATGCCATAGCTTACTTGTGCCCACATTTGTAGTGGCTGTAAGAGCACACAACTCATACATGTTGTTCCTCCTTATGCCAGTCCCAACAATGTTGTTGTTACCATCCATAATCTTAGCTCCTATCTTACTAAAAGATACTTGATGACCTTGATCAGTTATAGAAGCTACTGAAAGTAGATTTCGTTTTATTTGTGGAACATACAACACATTTGAAAGCTTTCTGATAACACCATTAGAGTTAATGAAAGAAACCATACATTCGCCCTCTGCAAGACATCTTGCATTGTTCCCTACCTTTACTATGATGGGTTCCTTTAGAGGCTATAAGGAACTATAAAGGTCTTTTCTACTTGTCATGTGACGAGATGCACCACTATCCAACACACATGAGTCATCTGTTCCTCAATCTTCAACTGAGGAGCACACCTCCTCTATTGTAACAAATAACTCAAGCTTTGTTTCTGTTGTGTTGGCAGACTCCTTGCCCTTGCCACCTTTTGAAGAGCCACTCTTCTCTTCTGACTTCTTGATGCGACAGTCTTGGATTATGTGTCCTTTCTTCTTGCAGTGGAAACACTCTCCCTTGAACTTCTTTTTGTCGTTCTTCTTTTTATCTCCATCTTTTGAAGAGTCTTCCTTCCCTCCTTTGGCATTTGCTGTGAATGCAGCATCTCCTTTGCTACCACCACTCCTTGCATTGAGGCACAACTCCTCCTCCATGAGTAAGGCACTAAATTCTTCAAAAGTTAGTGGTTGAGGTCTGATTTGAGTGTTAAGAGCAGTTACCAAATCATCAAACTTAGGTGGACAGATTCAAAGACAACGATGAGCTAGCTCCTCACTTGACTTTTGAACACCTACTCCCACCATTTGATCTCGTAGATTCTTCATGCAAGTGATAAACACCTCTGCAGTCTCCCCATCAGCAAACCGTTCTGTTGCAAGCTGATTCTCCAAGTTCTGAATCCGTGTCTGATTATGACTTTCATATTGATTTCTTAATATGTTCCATGCTTCACATGCCTTTGTAGTATGCTGAATGAGAGTCAGCACACTATCAGAAGTACTTGTAACTAGAGCACAAAGTGCATCTGCATTTCTACATTTCCAAGCACGTAGACGATCAGCATCAGGAGGAATCATTTGACCAGGATTATTTGGATCAGGTCTTTCTTGGGGCTCATGATCAGTCCCAAGAACAGTCTCCAAAAGCTCATATGAATCAAGAATAGAAGTGATTTTGAACTTCCACAAGGCATAGTTCGTACCATCAAGGTTACCTTCTGTGAAGGCTGGTGGCCATATCCGCAACGTTGGGATGACCGGCATCATTGCTGCTCCTGCTTGTGTGCCACCTACTCCTGTTGATGAACCACCTTGGCCCCCAGTGGTAGATGATGACGCACTGCTTGACATCTTCTCTCTTTTGTTGTTTAGACCTCTGCAACCTCTACGTTTCTACTTCTGCACCACTCAGAGCCTCTTGAGCTCTAATACCATGTAAGAAAATAACAACACAGTGGAATAGACCTGTAGACAGAGTTGAGAGAAAAACACAGACAAAGATAGATGCAGACTGAGAGATAGAGAACTCAAATTCTCAGATGCCGAGCATAATGCAGTTACAATGATGGTGTTGTCCACCCGTGCGCTCCCACTGTGGAGCTTAGATGGCGATCTAGATAGACTCTAGATGAAGGGCTTACTACTGTGCAATGCTATGAAAAGCTCAACCTGGGCCGTGCATATATAGCTCTTACAAGGCGGTTGGGTATAGATAAACGTAGCCGGGAGATACAAAATAGTCGGTAAAATATGCGATCCGACAATATCTCCACGACCAGAAGTCCTACCATCTCGGACCTACGGGCCGGGGGGATAGGCCCCTCCAACCCCACAAAAGGAGGCAAGCCCACTCTGCACTCCCTCCATTAAGGTTCTATGGGGAAACCACGCGATGCCACAGGGCCTTTATTCTCACCTTAAATGGCAACCCAATGGCTTGGAAGTTTATGCCCTACCTAACCTAATGGCTAGGCTCACAAAGATCATCTACAACCATCAACGGTCACACATAGACCTCATCTAACTTGGAAGTTAGGGTTCCACAAATATCTGGGCTCTCATAATGGCTTCTCCTCATAATGGGGGCCTTACAACTTAGAGCACCATGGATCATTTGTGGTCACATGAGGGTGGAGTATTGAGCATATTTAACACCAGCATGTACCAACTCGAGAGGATCCTGACCTCAATTAATGCTCTCTTTTGGAATTGTCTTCCTTTGCTACTTTCCCATCATGCAAGCTTCACGTGGTTCTTGCAAATGTGAAACATGAAGGTAAATGTGCTACCATCCCTTTCTTTGCATCTCATTGAGAATGAGAAATCAAAGATTCCCAAAACATTAATACCAAATTCTACTTGTGTATTTGTCTTTTGTAGTAGGGAGGGCACTTAACTCATACATGTTATCTTCTGCACTTTCCTACATAAATTTTTTTTTAGTGCAAGAACGTATAAAATATCAAATAGTTTTATCTCAACATGAGTGGAAATAACAAAAGAGTTGGTTCTTGTACCTTTTGTTGAAAGTTTTGCATTTCAAGCTCAAGTGTGGGAACATGCCCCAAATGTCACCTTTCACATCATCCGCAATCAAAGGATGATGATTTCCACAAGTTGGAGGCATCAAATAATTTGTATAATGTAAAGATTTTGATTAGAGAAGAAATATGTCACCTCTTCATATGATTGGACCTCACCTTTTGACATGTATATGCTTTTCATTGGTTAAAGAGGTTGGTATGTGACCTTTAAAGCATCTAATGAGTTGTATTATGACTTAAGAGTCTTGGAAATATGTGCCTAAGCTGTTCCCTTGCTTAAGCACACCCCTAGTAGCTGTTCTCTGCATATTTTGCAGATATTTCACTTTACATACTTTATCTCTCTAGATGATCATCATAGACCCTTGATCTTGTAATTGTTGTTTCTTTTTCATTCCAATTCCATTGCTAGTGATTTTTGTCTTTATCAAAATCTTATAAGTTCTACTTTGAGTGGTATAAGTCTCCAGATCAGTGACTTCACAAGTTTAGAGAAATCTCCAGAACATTTTCTGTGTAGTTAACTAATACTCTATGAAGAGATCAAGTTATCTATTTTGTTGCAGCTAGTTGAGACATCATCTAGTGACCAAATGGCATGACCTTAATTTTATTGGAAATCTCTCTAAGTCTAGTTTCAACTTGCAATGTTTCATTTTCATTCTCTACATGTAGCGAGAGAAACTTAGAAAACACTGATCCTATGTCTAAAACAATTGAGGATCCTAAGAGGGTTCATTTGCTTTTGTTGTGCACATAGGAGTGTTTATCCTCCAGTAGTGGTATTAAAGAAATAAGTGGGGTAAAAAAGAGAGAAGCAAGGGCTATTGAAGTGAAGTAAATACATCATCACATTTTTAAGAGAAGAAGTAGAGAACAGGCATGTCAACAAAAAGGGGAAGCAAACAAGTCATCGAACCAAAAATGAAACTTCATCAAGAGCAGTAGCTCTATGTTTTGAGGTAAAAGCCATCTTTTTCAGATAATACTTGTTGGATGTGCTATAGACATTTGGTATGAGTGGTTGTAAGCCACTTCTCAGCCCATGGAGCCCACTACAAAGTGGGTCAAAGGTCAAGGAGAGGCTATGTTAGCAGTGACATCAACACTGGCCATAGGCATCGACATCGGGGAAGCATGTAGAAGGAGTGCATGAAGATTGGGGGACATGTCCATTCATTTTCAAATATATTGTTTCATTATAACTGATCAAAATCTCAATAGTGATTATAATCACTACTCATGTAACATATGTAAAATAGAAAACCCAATTTTGTCACGATCTGCTCCATTTTCTACAAGTCGAAGAGTCCTTGAAGTTGAGGATCCTAGATAGATCCCTTGTACCAAGTTTCATAATTTTTGGACTTCATTTGGACCTTCAAATAAGCTTTAAGACCTATTTTTTAACTAGGCCAGACAGTAGGTTTGAAACCCATCAAAACTAGTAAAAAAACTATAAAAAGAGTTAGAAAGCTCATTTTTTGAGGTTTGAAAATTAGATTTTTAGTTAGTGAGAGCAATGAGCTTTATAAGAGTTAATTGAGTAATGCAACTGTATTTTCCTCCTTCCATTGTGTCTCCTCTTACCTCTACCTTGTGTGTGTGTGTGTGTGGGCACTAGTGTGCTTCTCACCTTCAACTTCGCACACCTCACTCATTCATGATCTTCATATCACCCTACCTCTTTCATGGATTGAAAATTAAGAAGGTGGAGCTTCTTGATGCGGTCCTTGCCACTGTCTAGAACAACACCAAATTTGGCACAGTTCTCGGGGACGAGCTCTAGGACAAATGTGTGATGGTAAGAGTGTTTGGAGATTAGTGTTGGAAGGTAATTAGTTAGCATTTTGTTGTTATTTTTTTGTTGTTTTCATCTTCTTTCAATTCCTCTACACTCATCCTTCACCCTCAAATCTTCTCCCTACATCATAAAAATTCACCAAAATGCACCATATCCACCCTTCTCTTCTCATTTCCCTCATTTGTGAGAGAGCGAGCAAGAGAGAAAGAGAGAGAGAGAGAGAGAGAGAGAGAGAGAGAGAGAGAGAGAGAGTGAGGCTGTCTTTGCATGTGCTTGTGGGTTTTATTTAAAGGATATTGCTTCAGAACGAGACTAGAATACTTCACAGGCAAAAATCTACATTTGTTCATCATCTCTACTAAATGCCTCAGATCATCGTGATGGTCTGAGAAGTTTGTGTTTTTTTAATATATTGTGTTGAGGGTGTAGAACATCTAGAAACATTGAGGACTGGATAGTTGCATCCAAAAAAATTGCACATTTGTGAACCATTATGATTGGCTCAAGCCATCACAACAATACTAGACCATCACGATTGGTTCAAACCATCATCACCACATCTGCCCATCGTAGTTGGCTCACACCATCATGATGACCACCCCATCACACCATTGTGATTGGTTCATAACATTGCAACCCCTTCAGATCATCATGCCCATTAACCAATGCAATTGGTTCAAGCCATGGTGATGACCATTTGACCATCACGATTGGCTTAAGCCATCACAAGGAGAGATAACACCATCGCCATAGGCTCAAGCCATCATGACAATTCTAGAACATCACGATTGGCTCACACCATCCTGATGACGTTGGACCATCATGCTCATTTAAGACCATCGGGATGATGCCATGCCATCGTGATTGTGCCACACCAGCACGATTAGGTAAGACCATCGTGACAGTGCATGACCATCATGATCTTGCCAGACCATCATGACGGTTCAACAACAATGGAAAAATTTAGGGCTTTTGAATTTTTGAAATCTTTTTCCCTAATTTCCAAATTATTGGTGTAGTTAGTATAGGGCAACCACAGGTCACCTTTCTTGGGAGCTTCTAGTGAT
Organism: Ceratopteris richardii; assembly: GCA_020310875.1. NCBI lineage: Eukaryota > Viridiplantae > Streptophyta > Polypodiopsida > Polypodiales > Pteridaceae > Ceratopteris > Ceratopteris richardii. The sequence continues at coordinate 31,346,886 of CM035412.1, forward strand.
CGACAACAGAAACGAAACAGCTCGATTCGGCAATGACACCTATGTGGGGCTATTCAAGTACTCATAGAAGTGAAAGCAAGGATAGTAAGTAATCTAGCCGGCTTATTCAATACAATTACTAGCAAGGAAAAAAACCTAGATTGGATAGGGAGGAGAGGGATTTAAGTGCTAACAGAAATTTTTAAAGGAAGAAGTCTTGATTGTTGATAGTGTAAGCACACTCGGACAAGGAACTTAATTTCAATGATGCGACAACTTAAACACATCACAAAAAAGGATACCTGATGATTGAATACTTAAAAGACAAGAACTTAAGGGCAAATCAACAAACCAAGTAATTGAATCAAAGGGACTTAGTGAGACCCAAATTTTTGATAAGTCGACTGCCTAAAGGAGCTATAATTAATGAACCTTAGATCAGAAAGGCACATAGGAAAGGCCGATTGATGTAACATTAGGTCATCTGAAGCTAGCATTAGAACCACCGCAAGATCTTGGGCCCTACACAGATATCCATACAAACTAAGCTCGAAAAAAAATGAGCAAGAGATCTCCTATACCATGGAGAGACAAGAAGCTAGTTCAGGGTTACCTTACTAGAACGACATGTAGGACCATACAAAACTCAGCTAGAGTGCATTCGAACCAAATGATTAGGTGCTCACATCTATGAGGATGGTTTGAGAAGGTCTATCATTCAATTAAGAAACCTTGATCAACTCACTTGGTTGGAGCATCCAGTGGTCAAATTTGAGAGAGATGCATATATCGATAAGGAGGGAACAATTTACATAATCTCCAATCAACCTAAGAGTACCAATGAATTCGAAAAAGTAATTCTTGAAACAAAAATGGGTGACTTAGAACATGAACAGCTAGATGGTGAACCTAGAACATCGAGAGGTAAATCTATGTTGAGTCAAGTGCTCAACCCAAAATGGATCCCTCAGGATAACAAAAGTACTGATTTATTTTTGAATAAGGAAATAGATGAGGCATTTTGGAGGTATAGGTTTGAGCAACCAAGTGAAGTAGGAACGATCATTATCTATGAGTTCAAGGATCCCAAGGCGCTTGGAAAAGTAGTGTACTTGGATAACACATTAGAACGAATATTAATGGTATCAGAGCATGGGAGACATGACTATACATGGAAGGATGAATTGGCTTTTCCCCCACCATAAGCTAATGTTTTCTTTGGCCACCAAGGAGCAGGAACATCCCTAGCTCATGGTTCTCAATAAGAAAAAAGCAAAGAGAGACTTCAAGTGAACTTTGCGAACATGATAGGAAGAGACCAATCAGTAGTAGAAACAGATAGGATGGAGAGATCAAGGGACCCTAGACCCCAACATGGTAGAGAAGACTTTTCTCTACCTTGACCCAAAGAGCACCCTAGAATATTGAGACCCACCAAATTAGTCTTACTCAAAACTTTACACTGTGGAAGGAGAACTCACCAAAACATTAGCATCGAATTTGCAACATCAGTTTATATGAGAGATTCCCTACCAGAATTTGATCAATTAGTCACATTGATGGTGACCAAGGAGATGAACCAAGGAGGTTCACAATCAAAGGGCATCCAAGCCCAAGTTTTCTACATAGGTAGAGGCAAAGGCAAAATAGGTGGAGAAAACTACCAAGGTAGAGGGAGAGGAAGGTCAGACTCAAGCTCAAGCAACCAAGAAGGATCCAAGCAAAGCTATGGATCAATAGGAAGAGGAAGGAGTAGAGGAAGAGGAGGAAGATCACATGGAAGGAAACCATCCAATGGAGAATGCTACAATTGTGGAAAACCATTCCATTATGCAAGAGATTGTTGGTCTAAAGGAGGAGGCAATCAAGGATACAAAAGGAACTAAGGTAATGATGCTAATGCTTCAGCAAATTTAGAAAATGGGAACTTGCTTATGATGCATGGGTCAAGTGAAAGAGTCAATTTAGATTTTACTTGGTACATTGATAGTGGTTGTAGCAACCATATGAGTTGCAATAAATATTTTTTCTTTAATTTACACTCATCCATCACTCAGGACATGTAGAGATAGTGGATGATGCTAAGCACAAGACTGCACATGTGGGAGATGTTGCATTGAATGGATCTCAAAGCTCCAAGGTGTTGAATGATGTGTTGTATGTGCCAACCATCACAAAGAACTTGGTTTCGATAGGTCAAATGGTTAAAAGAGGTTATAAGGTGAGGTTCAATGATCAAGGATGTTTTGTGCAAGATCCCATGTAGGGCTACAAGCTCATAGTAAAAGGAAAGAAGCAAGGAAGACTCTTCACCATGGAGGTAAAGCCATCAACCACTCACACTGTCTACTTGTCAATTGGAAATAAACAGATTGCAGAAATCGACCTATGTCATAAAAGAATTGGGCACATAAACTTACAAAAGATGAAGGAAATGCAAATTTGAAGGGCTTGGTGAGTGTTCTAATTGATCTTAGATCTTAGAATATGCAAGAATTGTGCCATGCTTGTCAATTAGGGAAACAAAGCAGATTGCCATTAAACAAGGGAGCACATGTGAGCAACGAAGTGTTGAATGTTATACACACAGATGTATGGGGACCTACAAGGGAGCCACCCATTGGAGGTAATAGATATTTTGTCACATTTATAGATGATCATTCAAGATTTTTTTGGATGTATTGCATGAATTCAAAGGCAGAAGTGTTTTACCACTTCAAGAGGTTCAAAAACCTAGTGGAGAAGGAAACAAGGAAGTATATAAAGACTCTCAGATGGATGGAGGGGGAGAGTAATTTTCAAATGAATTTTCAGATTTTTTAAATGAACATGGCATCAAAAGGCGTTTCACGTATAAGTATACACCTGAACAAAATGGGTTGGCAGAGAGGAAGAATAGATACATAGCAGAAGTGGCTAGAGCTTTGTTGAATGAAATGAATGTTCCTAACTCTTAATGGGCTGATGCAACAACAAATATAGCCATATACATTATGAATAGGTGTCCAAACTTAGCAGTAAATGGAGTTACACCTTATGAAGCTTGGTGTGGTAAGAAACCCAACCTTTCACATCTCAAAGTATTTGATTATGTGTGTTATGTTCACATACCTCAAGAATTGAGACACAAGTTAGACCCGAAGGTAGATAGGTGGATATTTCTTGAATATTCTTCAATGCAAAAGGGTTTTAGATGCTATAGTCCTTGCACCAAAGAGCTTAAGATGTCTAAGGATGTAATATTTGATGACTTTCTACCTTGGTATGGTAGCAAAGATGTGTTAGAGGTTGATGATGCATATGAAGCCGATAAGAAGTTCAAAGAGCAACAACAAAGCATGGAGATGAGTGGTCCAACCAATTCAAGTACACCATCAAAGGAGAGTACTACATCAACTTGGCGTGGAAGGACAAGGAATGAAGCTCACTGAAGTGAAGGAAGTATCAAAGGAATGGAAAAGACAAATGAAGAAGACCATCGATGAGTAGATATTACATCAACACATTTTTGCTACTCAACTCAACTAAGGAGCACATCGAAAATTTCACGTGAATGCACACACAGAAGTCATCTTCGGTTCTCCTCCCAAAGTATTACATCAACATGTTTTTTCTACTCAACTCAACTAAGGAGCACATCGAAAAGTTCACACGAATGCACACAGAGAAGTCATCTTTGGTTCTCCTCCCAGTCATGCCCGAGCAACTGTCTCTTACGAAGAGTAGTCATAATAATCTCTAATCCCAAAAAGAATCCTCTTTTATGAGACCTCTTCTTATCTCTTCTACCAAGTGGTATAAATACCTGTGTGATGCCATGTGGCATCCTTCTCCAAATGGTGATCCACACCCAATGAATATCATATGACATTTCCTTACCCTTCAAAACATTTTCGTCCTTGAAAATGTAGATGAAATGTCCGTAATGGTAGAAGTAAATGCTCGGACTCCCCTGAACCCCATGTACTCTATCTACATGGTCATCTCTGTGTGTTGTTTCCCCATATCCTTCCCCTTAAGAGATCTCATATGAGATCATCTCAAAGGTGGGAAACCGTCTGAGTGGTGCCTAGTATCTCCCATGTACACTCCACCTCCAAACTATCACTCCCATAACATACAACATCATCCAAATGAATTAAGTCCATATGATGTATAATCTATGGAGTAATAATAGAAGAAGCAAGTGTAAAGTACCAAGCTTATAAGCTTGACCATACAATAATGGAGATAGTAAACCATAGAATCCTCTAAAGTATAGAACAAAGTCCCATACGAAGTGACTCCAAACCCATCTAATACTAAATGATAGATTGCCCTCATACCACTCTAGGTCTCCCTAACCTTGAGTGTTTTCACAAGTAGTAGTTTAATCTAAACTACCTTGTGATCTATGCAAATCCATCATCTAGCTCATATATAAGAATTTCTCAGTAGTAAAATGCAATCTCTACATTTCATCAACCAAGAAGTTTTTGGTTTGTCATCCTTTACCATAAGACTAAGTTCTATTCGAAGAGCATCTATTGGCACTAGTGCAAACTCAAAAATATTCTCTTCCCTTTAGTTTGCCATATGAATGCAAACACATTCCCTTTGAGATTCAGATAGTCCCTAAGTACCCATTCTCCTAATTGATGCTCACACAACATCATTCTCATGATGAAGCATCAGCTAAGATTTTGGTATCCAAATAGGTTAGATACATCCCTATCTCCTAGAAACCCTAAAAGGGAAGAGTCATACTCAACTCACTGTCTCACTAATGTCAATAACTAGATCATCTCATCTAGTCAAAGACCATCACTGGAAATAAACATGACTAGTTCTCTCTAGAGTCACCACATGAGACTCAATCTAACCACCATGATTAACTGATCTTCATCTTGTCTTTGATAGAAGAGTGCCACTTCTATCTAGACAATCTAGAAGAGAGAAAGTGAAACTCTCTCTCTTTCTCTCTCTCTATATAATCTCCACTTTCCCTTTCCCTTTGAAAGAGATTCCTTTGAATCCATTTGCTCTACTTATCCATAACTGAGAACATATATATATAAGCTCTGCATACTTTTTCCTTCCCAAAATAGTGGAGAATCATACTCCCATGTGAAGGAAAATTACATTGAAACGTAGAAGAAATGAATTCCTTCTGAAATGTAGACTAAGAGATGTGTCCTAAACACCTCTTCTCTGTAAAGGAAAACATACTTGATTCTTCTCCTATGAAGAAATCATGTTTTCCTTTCCTTCTTTCTCTCTCAAAGAACAGGAGCTAAAGTGAGACCACTAAGTTAAAGTGAGATCTCTCATAGATCTCTGAGCTGATTCTCACTTTCTCCTTTCCTTAAAAGAGAAACTTATGAATTCGTTTGCTCCTGTCTTCCATACTAATGCATAATCCCTCATTACATACATTCCTACGAAGAATAGATCTCCTCTAACTAATGAAGGTGTATGTAGTGAAGAGTGGAAAAAACAAATTCCTAATAAGGGTCAAAGCCCTCTACTAAAATGGTGAGCAATGATGTGACATGATACTGTAAACACATGTATATCCATAGTAAAGAATTATCTCTACTAACCATACTCTGTGCATGGATCTATATGATCCAATCAAACTGATGGAATTATCCTTCTTGAAAAACTCAAAATGAGTATGTGATTCCCATGGTGATAAAATCACCTATCACATTCTTTACTGGAAGAATAAATCTTCCGTAAATTATGAAGGATAACTTCCAATCCTAAGGAGATTTCTACTAAGAGCTTTCCTCTGATCTAGTGAGACATGATGCCATGAATGATGAGTCCTTTTCTTCCTGGCCATAGAAGAAGAGTGCTCAAAGCGAAGTCATTTCCATCATCCCATACCAATGAAAACTTCTTCCAATTCACAGTACCATACCTACACTAAACTGAATATATATTCCATGTAATGGAACATGCAAGTGGAATCTAATGAATCCCATATCCTAAAATCATATGAATGGACTCAAATGAGTCCCATATCCTTGAACTAGTATAGGTTGGTTCTAGTCAACAATGTGACAATGGATATCCCCTTCTGTTCCAAACCAACTTGTTCCTAGGTACCAAGACTAAGCGTAGGTACCTCATTGTAGATCCTGATATACATATATGTATTGGGTACCCCAACTACTCTTAACTAAGGGATCTATGCTCTAAATCATAGAGCTAGTGCCATGCCTCTGGCCTTCCTAACCATCACTTGAATCACATAAGCACCCATCGATGTTGTCTCATGAAACCCATCTGTGTGATCCCATCTAATTGGTTTCCTTAGTAGTGTAGCAAAAATGCTTCACTACTTGGTCAAGCGATGTGCATAAGTGAAACTAGTCACTCATTGGGTATTCCTAATAATACCCCATAGTCTCCTAATCATACTGTGAGACTCTTGTGAAGATAAGTAAATCTTCACTTGTTTAGAGAGTATCATATATGTATCTCCTGTACCTATATGCAACTTCCTAAAGCCTATAAGATTGCTTGTGCACATTACTAAGGGTGAAGGCGTAGCTCCTTCCCTTAGCAATCCTATGGTCTAAATCCATAAGGATTATGTGTAGGGATCCTGTTACTACTAAAGTTGCCTTATGTATACTACTATGATGGTCCTAAATCCATTAAATACATGCTTACAAGCATGCCTAGCTCTTATTGATGTTTGCAGAAAGGCATGTTACCATGCCATAACATTCTTAGCTAAAGGCAAGTGCGTATATAATGCCATGCGGGTAGGAAAAATTTCGACAGCATTTCCCCAGGAAATGGAATCCCAAAAAAAATTAACCATAAGCTGAGTGGCACACAGACCACCCAACAACATAGGGCTTGACAGGCCCATGGCATGCACGCCATAAACTTATATATGGACTCCGTAACCTACAAAACATAAAAACAAATGCTGGCAACAATTCTCTGTGTTGCATAACCTTGTACTTTCTACAATCCTCTTTCCTGCAAACAATCAAAAAGTGTACTTCTCGCCTATTGATCCATACTTTTAGAATTTAAAAAATGATCAATATTTGATGTATGCAATCCAATCTATGCATGTACATTCCGAACATGCCATAACATAAATAAAATGCATGAAAGCATAAAGCATACTTCCCTGAATGATTTTGTATTGGAGTTGCATGCATCTAGTTGTTTTTTATAAGCTTTGAGACCTCTGCACCTTCCTTCTTAGGTCCTAACATAAACTTTTAAGTGTCCGAAAACATCGGATCACTTCCCAAAACATAAAGCATGGTCAACTGATTACCAAAATAATGCAAATTTAGCCAAAAAATGCATTAGTAATCCTTCTTTAGACATGCAAAAACAATTTTAGGACCTCCAAATGTTCATAGACTGAAATATGTATCATGTGCAAAGAGCTCGAAGTGAAATTACTCCAATTGCCTTCCCAGTTTGTAAGATACGGCTCCCGAAAGGTAGTCGCCAAAAACTGTTCAGACTTTGTAGAATAAGCAAGTACCTATTTCTTGTGACAACATAAGTAGCATATGCTTGGCTCAAAATCCAGTGTTCCATGAAAGGCCGAAGCATATAGAAGTGAATTACCACTTTATTAGAGAGAAGATCATGTCAAAGGATGTCAAGGTGGAGCATGTCAATACAAAGGACCAATATGCAGGTTGTTTACCAAAGCTTTGGATGGAGTAAAGCTACAACACTTCAATGCATGCATTGGAATGGACCAAGGGATTGAGACTTGAGGGGGACTGCTGAAAAATCAAATCTCAATCATGCAAAAGGGCTCAAACATGTGTTTTGCAAATGGAACAATAAAAAAGGAGGAAAAAAGTCATGGAATCAATTTAGAAGCTGCATCAAACTCAATCAAATTCAAATCTCATCAATCAGCCACCAAAAACTGCACCTACACTGATCGGTGGGTGGTTATCTAGATTGTAAGAAAAGTAAAACTCTATATAAGCATCATGCCACCTTTGTTTCTGGCATTTTATGCATTTCACAAGTTTTACACTTGGTTTAGTGAAGTCATAAATGCCAACAAGCATTCCCCTTGCTTGCTTACCTCATTTTCTCATGATTTTGCTCCTCTCTATCTAGAGGTGTAGTTAGGCTTTTCCAAATTTGATTGTACCAGATTGCATAGCATTTTTTGCTCTCTCATTATAGTCATTTCCATTGAGATCAAGCTTCATTTTTTCTCTCATATAGAACCCTAAAATTTTCCAAAGTTTCAAGTTATTTGACTGAGCGAGTTGTGAGAAATTGCCAACTTTGTGAAGGTATATCTATGCACATAGGTAGAGAGTGTTGCAAACAGGTAGCCTGCTTTGCACAGGATGGCTTGTGCATCTGAAATATCCATTTGGGCTGATTTAAAACTTTTTGTGTAGCTCTTATAGGCTTCTACAAGTCTCTAAAGTTTCATTTTAAGTCTTTGTACAGGTGTAGAGAAAAGTTCAGAATAGTGAGCATATATCACTGCTTGTGGACCTAGTGGAGGGCATCCATCTTGAGTGCCAACCTTTTGTTGTAGTTGAACTTGACTTGCTTGAAGAGCAAGGACTTCTTCTTGAAGCAAGGCAACTTTAGCATCTACGAGGTCCAGCTTGTGCTAAAACTCTTGGTCGATGGTCTTCTTCCCTTGGGTCATCAAGGACTCTAGTGCATCGGACATCTAGAGTAGGTACTGATCAATAGCTACCAAAGTCTGGATGGAGGGTGGAGAGGTAAGAGCTAAAGTGGTAGGGTGGGAGGTATGGCTGAACGGGCAACGAAAATCTCCTAAGAATGGGGAGTGAGTAATACTGTGAATCCAGAGGTCAAGTAGTAGAAGAGGCATCAGAAAAAGAAATCGTGGTGGGGGACACAATGGGTGCGAAAGGTGCGTTGGGAGGTATGGGTTGGCGTTGGGTAGATGGAGAGGGAGGAGCATCAATGATGGTTACAATGTTGACTTCTCGAACATCCGGTGGTGGGGAAGCAAGGCGGTTGGGAAGTTCTTCAATAAGTGTGGTGATGATCTCCTAGGCTGCCGAAGATATTGGGGGCAATGAAGAGGTAGTCAGTGTCTTGATTAGGGAACTAAAAGGGGTGGTAAAGACTTCAACCACATCCTTGATGGGTCCATTGGTAGTAACTTCTTTGCGCACAGTTACGGTGGTCGAAATGTCTTTCGGTGTAAGAATGAAACCTGTAGAAAGGGAAATAGAGGAAGCACTAGATGCAAGCGAAGATGTGGTAACCACACGTTGGCGTTTCTTCAGGAAGCAAAGCAAAACTTCATCATCCTTGTCATCATTGTCCATGTGAGAAGAGGTTGTAGTCATGAGAAGAGGAGGCACCACAGGAGCAGATGTAGTTAGAGGTGAGACCAAAAAAGAAAAGATATGCGACAGTCGAGTGCGAGGAAATTCTCCCTTGGCCAACTGTTTGTCAACTACCTGGCATTCCCCGTGAATGCGATAGAAGAAAAACATTGCCTAGTTGATGGGTTTGCGAGAAGCCACATCAACGACCAAATAGATCGATTGGGAGATATCATAGTTTATCTTTTGGAGATTGATGGTGGACACAATAAATTGTAATGGAGGGCACTCAGGGGCAGGACAACAAAAGATTGCGTATTCATTAGATGACTTACACAGAAAGAGTTGATTCATTGTTGCAACAAGTAATTGTGTGATTTTGCTCCAGCCTTCATTTGCCAGGTAGAAGTTGGAGACCATAGTATCAAGAGTGATGTGAATGGTGAAGGAGGGGGACAAGATTGGCTAGGCAATGTCTATGAAGAGAGATGGTGGATGCAATCCAAAGATGAGTAGGTGCCGCTACAACCAGCTTCACACCAGCCAACTGAGACTTCAGAGTTGATTAGTAGACCCTTTGAGCTTCTTAAATCCACCAAAATATCAGCCAAGTACTTTGGAACATGTATCCCAAAAGTTTAAGTCAAGACAGACTACTTGCGAAATGACTAGCTCCCAAAACTTGCTATTTTTGGACATACACCTGCTGGAAAAAATGAACAGTGCTCTCAACCTGGTAGGAATTAGAAAAATTCCTTTTGGGCATATCAAATAGACTTAGCAAGCTTCCCAATCCAAGTTAAAACACTTCAAATGATGGACTGAGCACTGAGAACAAGTTTCAACAATTTCTGGAACCTCCCCACAATTCTCAGGGCACTGCAGAGATAGACCAGTAAGGAGTAAAATGCAGATATCTCCAAAAGTATTAATCCAATGACCTTTGTGCAGACAGTACAAGCTATCCAACGCAAGTTAAATCACTGAAAAAGGTTCAGTAGAACTCGAGATATGACCTTCTGAAGTTACTGCTCTGAGTGAGTATAGCAGAGAACAAAACAGAGAAGTAGATGATGATAAATGTATAGATTCACATATGATTACAACCACATTGGCAATGAATCTTTGCACAATGGGAGTAGAATGATAGAGCTATGGAGTAAGCTCTTTAATCTCTACAAAATGACATGAAGTGGTCACGTACAAGGCTTGCTAATCGCCTCTTCCTTCTTGCTCCTTTTATAGCTATTCTTGGAGGGAGTTTTGAATTCGAATTCGAATGGCTCCACTTAAAAGTGATCCCCAAAGTTAGGAGATATTCCCTCAGCTCCAAAATTCGTGATTTTAGGTAGATAGGGCCACGACTTTTCTTTTACATCATGGATGAGGTAAGCTATACTCTTCCTTTTTCTTTTTTCAATTACAAGAGATAAAAATGAACTCTTTTACAAGAGGTGTTCACATGACTACTCATGTGACTTACAAAAGAGGATAATATCAAATATATCAAGCATGTAGGCTTGGGTAAAATGCACCAACAGCTCCCCCTCAAGCCGAACATGCTTGGCCTTCAAATAAGTCTTCAATTGTCCTTGATTTCCTGCAAGCCAATCATCAACTTGAATCTACTTAACTTCGTACCATCAAGAGCTTTCGTCAACATGTCTGCACATTGCATATCTGTAGAGACGTAGGATAGTTGAATATCCTTGCTCATTAGCTTCTCCCTTACATAATGGTAGTGGACTTCAATATGCTTCGTTCTAGCATGGTATACTGGATTAGCTGCTAGATGTAGTGAGCTTGTGTTGTCACCAAAAATGTGAGGTGTTGAAGAATGAAGTCCAAGATCTGTGTACAAAGATTTTAACCACATGATTTCTTGAGTTGCATTAGCCAAACCTCTATATTTGGCTTCGGTAGAAGATAATGCCACGGTTGGTTGCTTCTTCGATGACCAAGAAATGATTTTTGAACCTGCAAACGATATATATCCGGATGTGCTTCTTCTATCATCTCTAGATCCGGCCCAATCTGCATCTGAGTAGACCTTTAGCTCAATATCTGAAGTATATGAATAATACAAACCTTCATTCATGGTCCCCTTTAGGTACTTGAGGACTCGCTTGGCCGCTTCCATATGTGGTCTTCTCGGCTTATGCATAAACTGACTCAATATGCTAACACTATAGCATATATCAACCCTTGTGAGTGTTGCATAGTTTAAACTTCCAACCAAGCTTTGATAGCTTGTGATGTCTTCAATTGGCTCTCCTTCATAAGCACTAAGCTTATGATTTTGCTCCATAGGTGTACCTGCACACTTTGTATTTTCCATCTTGAACTTGACGAGCATGTCATGGACATACTTCCTTTGTGTGATGTATATACCTGAATCTGTGTAGATCAACTCCAATCCAAGAAAATAAGTGAGTGGTCCGAGGTCACTTATTTTGAACTCCTTCATTTGACTCTTTACCCGTTTGATTCCTTCAAGATCATTGCCTGTGATAATAATATCATCAACATACACACATAAATAGATCACTTCAGATCCATTCCTCTTTATGAACAAAGAGGTATCCGCCTTGCTAGCTTTGAATCCTTGGTCCTGCAAATAAGTCACCAATCTGAAATTCCAAGCTCTTGGAGCTTGCTTCAATCCATACAAAGCTTTCTTTAGTTTGCATACATAGTTAGGATGATGTGCATCCTCATATCCAGGAGGTTGTGCCATATACACTTCCTCAGAAATCCATCCATTCAAGAAAGCATTCTTTACATCAAGTTGATAAAGATTCCAATTTCTAGATGCAGCAAGACTAATGAGAACCCTAATTGTAGGCATTTTTGCAACAGGAGAGAAAGTCTCCTCATAATCAATACCATGGGTTTGAGCAAACCCTTTAGCAACTAACCTTGCTTTGTGTCTATTTATACTTCCATCTGGATTCCTCTTGATTTTGTATATCCATCGAGATCCGATTATCTTCATAGATGGCTTGTTAGGTACAAGCTCCCAAGTGTCATTCTCCTTCAAGGCTTCCATTTCTTCATCCATTGCATCTCTCCAAGCTTTCTTGCTTTGTGCTTCTTCGAATGTGGTAGGCTCTTCATTGGTTGAATCTTTTGCAATGTAGATTGAGTGCTTTGTGACCAAAGAAGTATCATAACCAAACCTCTCTGGTTTCTTCTTCTCCGTCGAAGACCTTCTAAGTGGTTGATGTGAGCTCTCGGGTCCATATGTAGCATCCTGCATCTTTGCTTTACCTTTGTTCTTCCATAGCTTTAGTCTTTCCAAGTCTTCTAGGTCAATCTCCGAATAACTTTCTTCAATCTGCTTTGGCTCCTTTGGTTGAAGTGATGGAAAATCTTCATCCAAGTCATATGGCAGCTTCACTTTCCTGTCATCATCACTTTTCATCAAAAATTACATCTCTACTAACAGAAAATCCTTTATTGGTTGGATTGTACAATCTATATCCTTTTTGGTTTTGATCATAACCAATGAATACACACTTCTCTGCCTTGGGATCCAATTTCCCTCTTACTTGAGAAGGAATGTGAGCATAGGCTAAGCATCCAAAGATTTTGCAATGCTCTAGACTAGGTCTTCTTCCATTCCACACTTCATATGGAGTGGTTCCATCTAGTGACTTAGATGGAATTCTATTTATGAGATATGTGGCTGTAGACACAGCCTCTGCCCATAGGTAGTTTGGCAATCCCTTTTCGTTGAGCATGGACCTTGCAGCTTCAACAATAGCTCTGTTCCTCCTCTCTGCTACACCATTGAGTTCGGGTGTATACCTTGTAGTGACTTCCCTTTTAATGCCTCTTTCATGCAAGAAGGCATCAAATTCAGAAGAGAAGTATTCTCCTCCACCATCTGATCTGAGTCTTTTTAAAGTCCTACCTGTTTGGTTTTCAACAAGAGCAATATACTTCTTAAAGCAATTAAACACTTCATCCTTGTGCTTCATGAAAAACAGAATGGTCCACCTGCTACAATCATCTATGAAAGGCACATAATATCTTGAGCCTGATATAGATGGCTCCTTACTTGGTCCCCACACATCTGTGTGCACTAGATCCAAAGGATTTTGATACATATATCCTTTCTTATTGAAAGGTTGTCTATGAGCCTTGCCGAGTTGACAAGCTTCACACTTATAAATCATTTGTTGCCTTGTGATATTAGGCAAACCAAGTACACTTTGGTCCCTACAAATCTGTTTGAGTGTCCTCTCACCAATGTGAGCAAGCCTTTTGTGCCATATCTCCAACTCTGTTCGAGTTTGAGATCCATAGCTAAACAAAGCTATGTTCTTTGTATCTTCCACTTCAAAAGTGAAAAGCCTTCCTGTCTTTTCTCCTTTGGCAATTCTTCGAAAGCCTTGCCTTGGGTCTTCAACATATGCTCCAAATCGGTTGAATCTAACCTGCAATCCTTTTTCAACAATCTGTCCAACACTTATTAAATTTTTCGTAATTGTAGGGACATACAAGACTTTGCTTAAGAGGTTCATATTCCCATCTGATGTCTTCACATTACCTATCTTCTCCACTGAGTGCTTTGTATCATCTCCTGTCTGCACTTCATGCTTGTTATGAGGATCTTCCAAATCAAAAAGTAAAGCCACATTTCCTGCTACATGGTTCGAGCATCCCGAATCAATGTAAAATATGTGATCATCATCCTTACCCTTCTTCGTTGATAGATTCATAATCAATAATGAATCTTCTTGACTTTGGTCCTCTGCATAGTTATTGTAATCTCTTCTTCCTCTATGGCCACTTTGATAGTTGTTGTTGTTGTTGTAATTGTTGTTGTAGTAGTTGTTGTTGTTGTAATTGTTGTTGTAGTAGTTGTTGTTGTAGCCTCCATTGTATCTACCTCTATTTGATCCATAGCCACCTCTATTGAATCCTCTTCCTCTTGAGTTCCTCGGGTTCCTGAAACATTCTTCAGTAGTATGGTTAGATAAACCACATATGTTGCAAGGTTGAGACGATTGGAATCTCCCCCTGCCTTGCTTTCCACCTCTGCCTCTTCCTCTAGCTCTTCCTCTACCTGCAAAGTTTGCTTGGAAAGAGCTTCCTTCATCTTCATTCTTCCTATTCTTTGACTTGTCCTTGACCTTAGCTTTATCAGAATATAAGGCAGAAGTTTGATTACCTCTTGAGGACTCACCACCTTTGCTAATCTTTGATTCATGAGTGAAGAGTTGGCCCATGAGTGTGTTGAGGTCGGGTACATGCATATCCATGTATAAATCCATGGCTGTTGTGAATGACTCCCACTTGTCGTCTGCTTTGATTCCATTCATGATTTGTCTTATGATTTGCTCCTCTTCAATTACCTCTCCAATGCTTCCAAGTTGGTCGGAAATCTCCTTCATCTTTGTGACATAATTAGTCACATTTTGCTTCGGGCTTTTCTTCATTGTTGTGAACTCCATCCACAATTGGTTCTTCCTTGCTCGAGTGTTGGAAGAGAAGAAAGAAGCAAGTGCATTCCAGGTTTCTCTTGATGTCTTGCATCCCTTGACATGAGGTAAAAGAAAATCAGAGATTGAGTTTAGAATATAGGACCTTGCAAGTGCATCCTTCGAACACCAATTCGAAAGTCCTTCCACTTCTTCATGTGATGGTTGCCCTTTGTTCCTCATGGTTGGCATTGCTTCATCTCCAGATATGAATCCATATAGATTCCTCCCTTGAAGGTAAGCCTCCATCCTTAGAGACCATGCCGGGTAGTTGTTTCGATCCAATTTGTCAATTGTTGATGGAAATCCATCTCCTATGTTGCTTGACTATGCTCTGATACCACTGTGAAGAGAGATGGTGGATGCAATCCAAAGATGAGTAGGTGCCGCTACAACCAGCTTCACACCAGCCAACTAAGACTTCAGAGTTGCTTAGTAGACCCTTTGAGCTTCTTAAATCCACCAAAATATCAGCCAAGTACTTTGGAACATGTATCCCAAAAGTTTAAGTCAAGACAGACTAGTTGCGAAATGACTAGCTCCCAAAACTTGCTATTTTTGGACATACACCTGCTGGAAAAAATGAATAGTGCTCTCAACCTGGTAGGAATTAGAAACATTCCTTTTGGGCATATCAAAAAGACTTAGCAAGCTTCCCAATCCAAGTTAAAACACTTCAAATGATGGACTGAGCACTGAGAACAAGTTTCAACAATTTCTGGAACCTCCCCACAATTCTCGGGGCACTGTAGAGATAGACCAGTACGTAGTAAAATGCAGATATCTCAAAAAGTATTAATCCAATGACCTTGAAAATGTATATGCACAAAGTCGACAGTACAAGCTATCCAACGCAAGTTAAATCACTGAAAAAGGTTCAGTAGAACTCGAGATATGACCTTCTGAAGTTACTACTCTGAGTGAGTATAACAGAGAACAAAACAGAGAAGTAGATGATGATAAATGTATAGATTCACATATGATTATAACCACATTGGCAATGAATCTTTGCACAATGGGAGTAGAATGATTGAGATATGGAGTAAGCTCTTCAATCTCTACAAAATGACATGAAGTGGTCATGTACAAGGCTTGCTAATCGCCTCTTCCTTCTTGCTCCTTTTATAGCTATTCTTGGAGAGAGTTTTGAATTCGAATTCGAATGGCTCCACCTAAAAGTGATCCCCAAAGTTAGGAGATATTCCCTCAGCTCCAAAATTCGTGATTTTAGGTAGATAGGGCCACGACTTTTCTTTTACATCATGGATGAGGTAAGCTATACTCTTCCTTTTTCTTTTTTCAATTACAAGAGATAAAAATGAACTCTTTTACAAGAGGTGTTCACATGACTACTCATGTGACTTACAAAAGAGGATAATATCAAATATATCAAGCATGTAGGCTTGGGTAAAATGCACCAACAATGTCGAGGGTAGGGAATGTGGAAATTGCATGGGCCAAGATGATGGATAAGGGATGTGCCGACACAGTATGCCCATCCATCTTTGATATATAAAAAATACCAAGCTCCTTTTAAATTGATTTAATTAGCATGGGCTATTTGTCACTATTTGAACTCCTTTTAGGCCTTTCTAAATGCATGTCCAATGGCATCATTTGTGCTTGTAAGCTCCTCTTTTTGTTGTGTCTCTTTACTTGACCTAGGTGTGTCCTCATGTGTCCCCTTGTCTTTATTCGATCCATTTGTTCTTGACTCTTGAATTGTTTCTATTTGAGCTTTCCCTTTGCTTCTTGTTTGCATAACAAAAGAGTCCATTTCATCTAAATTTACTACTCTAGAAGATGGTGATGGCATAATATTTTCTTCTACATCTCCTCACTCATAGAAAGCATATAAATATGAGGTCGTGATGTGGATGCTTTTTTCTTTGGACAAAAATTGGTATAATGATCCCTAGCCTCTCGTCAGTTTTTGCAAGGAGGGGTATTTTTTGGTAGAGGACACTTGCTTTGATAATGCCCACATTCCCCACACCTAAAACAAATGATTGGTCTTCTAGGCCCATTTCCAAAGTTACCTGTAGAACGTACCTAGGGTGTAGGTGTTACCTTGAGTTGGAGAAGTTGCCATTACATTTGTAGGTGGTTGGACTCCTCCTTTTCCCTAGTATGCTTGTGTAGGCAATTCCTCTTGTGTGCCACTCATGGGCATCATGGCTGATTTCCTACATAAGTGGCAAGTTACACTTAGGAGAGGGCTATCACTTACCACATGGCCTTGTTTGCTATGCATGGTGCATGATAGCCCATTTCTTATTGCCACCTTCACGAAGTTCTTGTAGTTCTTGTCAAAGTTTTTCTTACTCTTGTACTTGGCCTCTTCTTTTTTTTTGTAACTTTAAAGCTTCAATTTTGCACTTAGTTGAGTTACTAGAGTTTTTTCTTCTTTATGGGGCTTGTTCCTTCTTAGAATCTCAATTTCTCTCCTCAACTCTGTGACTGGGTCCTCAAGTTCCACAGGGTATGGTAGACTAGAAGAACTAGTCCCATATTGGCATCTAATTTGCTCTATCCTTGTTGCACTAGGAATAAATTCGTCAATTGTTGCCACTTCTTGACAAAGAAGTCATGAGGGGGGTCTGATAATTTAGCCATGAGTGCTTTTGCTCTAGCGAAAAATTCTAGAAATGTCTCCCTCGTACCTAGTCTTAAGTTCTCTAATTCTTCAATAGTATTTTCTGTTGTATTTCCTTGTTGGAACTGTGTCTTCAAGGCATCCGTCATTAAGTCCCAAGCCGTAAAATGATTGTCAGAAAATTGACTGAACCATTTACCGGCTAACCCCTCCAATGTTGTTGGAAAAAGAATTAAAAATGTGTCTTACCTTCCCATTAGCCCCCTTGTTTTGCATAGGGCTAAAACTCTTCTAACATTTTTTCTAGGATCTTCATGCACTAATCCTCTAAAAGAGGGAAATTTGATATTTTACCTTGAAAGTAGAGTTTCTAGGTGTACTTGAGCTGCCATGTTTCCTATTGAGGATGTTGATGATAGAGGGCAGACTGACCTATGAGTGACTTTCCTTCTCGTTGTTTTGCAAGGTACTCTTAAAGTTTGTGACCACGTTGCAGTCATGAGCTATGCACCTTATTTCTTAGGCTAAGATGATTCCAAGGAAAAGGGAGATTACCTCTTCAATGTTGTCGACACCTTAGCACTTCTTCTTCACTTGCAAATATTGGTTTTCCTATGCTCAAGCCACCTTATCCTAGTGGGAGTGCTAAAATTGTTGGGGTATTCTTCAGTTGTGTTTGTAGGAGAAGGATGAAGAAGAAGAAGTAAAACACTTGCACCAAAAGATCTTGTATCTTCTCTCTAAGGGACCTCCACCCTCTCGAGTAGCTTGCTCTTGTGCAAACCTTGCACTCAAGCTTCTAATAGGGTTGGAGGAAGGCCCAACTTTTGTTAACATGCAACACCTCCTCATTGGTACCTCATTTCACCTTGGTTGCCTTCTTTACTAGATCTTTGTGCACTCTCTCTCTAGAAACTTGGTCCCCTTGCACTCTTTTTATCATTTTCTTCTCTACATCGCACTCGTTCAAGGTTTCTCTTAATCTTCTCTTGCTCTCTAGTGTAGACTCTGCTCTCTGTTGCTTAGTCTAACTCCAAGAATGCTAATGCCTTGTTGTGACTGTTGATTCCCCTCACGTGTGTTGCTTCCACTATTAGTGTATCTTGGTGCTCGCTTTGATCTCCCAAGAATCGCTTAATGTGTAAAGCCAACGACTCCTTATTTTGTCCTGTAGTGACTTTAGGAGAAACAAAATTTTAAATGGGGAGGCCACACATATACTTTTGTGTACTGCTTTCTCTTTATATGGCTTCCACTTTTGACCTTCAATGTTTCAAAATGTGTGCATAAAGGAGTGTTCACCTAGACCTTCCAAAACACTTAAAAGCCTTGAAAACTTTCAAAAAGACCATTCTTTAACATGCATTCAACTTTTCTTGCAAAACCATTGTGAGCAAATTGTTTGTGCACTACCTGTGCACCCTTGTTCGTGACCACTTGTGCACCACTTTGCACTTTTGCACCACATGTGCATCACTTGCAAAGTTATCATTTTGATCTTTGACCAACTCCACAATTGACCACTTTGACCTTTGTCTAGCTCAACACTAATCATCGTTTCTTTTTTTGCATGAGTGAATATTAGGGATAATGGCACCCTTGTTCGTGAACACTTGTGCACCACTTTGCACTTTTGCACCACATGTGCATCACTTGCAAAGTCACCATTTTGATCTTTGACCAACTCCACACTTGACCACTTTGACCTTTGACCAGCTCGAAACTAATGATCATTTGTTTCTTTTGCATGAGTGAATATTAGGGATAATGGAACAATTGAAATATATAGCTATCAGTGCATATTTATGTGCATCTCTACAATCCTATCCAATCTTCTTTGTAGTAGAAGGGGACTACTGCCCACGGGACCCCCCAAATCCCCTTCTATTGTACCTTTGTTTCTTAATTTAATTCAAGTCCGGGAGAGTAGGCTATTGCCGAACTTCCTTTATATTAAAAAAAAAAATCTTCTTTGTAGTAGGTGCAATAGGGCTCATAGTAGAACTACCATATTGAAGATCATCATCTTTGAAACTATGTGAAGATGTCATATTCTTTGTTTATGTGGAATGAATAGAATCATCTCCCATCATGTAAAAAAATTCATCGGATATCAATGATGCATGGGAGTGAACATTCATATTCTTCCTTTGTTTAGTGATAATGAACAAATATTTATATGAATGCTTCAGAAACATGAATTCAAACATTCCTACCATTCACGTTCATGCATATGCACCAAACTATGCATCATGCAACCATATCAAATGAGAGAAAGTGAAAATGGAAGAGTGAAGGAAAATTCCTTGAAAGAATCCAATGCTTCAAATGCTCATCCATGGCACTAGAGAAGTTATGTCTTGATCCTTCTTGAAATGCAGTTGCATCTATAGCTTTACGTGTGCTCTTTCACTCTTACGAACAAATGTAATGTTTCACCTAAAAATGTTACATCATAAAAATGTTACAAAAGCACCAACTTGTGCTTATATACATATAAAAGAGTTTCCAAGGCACCAACATGTCTCAAATGTACAAAATTACAAAGTCAAGTAGGATTTTCCTACTTTTAGCAATTATATTCCTCCGAGGTCCAAAAATAAAACTCAACATATTCGGTCGGCATGCACAGATTTTGGAAACCAAGAAAACCATCAAAGCATCACAAAATCGCTTGAAAATAAAGCAAAACTTTTTGACCTACATGTTTTTTTTTAAAATTCTCCCAAGACCTCCAAACACCTTAAAAACATGCTTCTCAAATTAATCGTTCACTAGGAAGTAGAATCATATCAATCAGACACAAAATGGTGGAAGTTATGAATCTTGGAATCTTTTTTTTTTTAATATAAAGGAAGTTCGGCATTAGCCTACTCTCCCGGACTTGAATTTAATAAAGAAGGAAAAGTACAAGAGAAGGGGACTAGTGCCCATGGGACCCCCCAAATCCCACAAAGCAGGGGAAGCTTTTACAGAGCTTAGATGGCATTACAAAGAAGGTTAATCTTAGATGGTGATGCTCGGAGAATAATCAATGTGGTACAGAAAATTCAATTCTTTTTCGGAGAAAAATATTTTTTGATGGATTCAAGATAATCCTCTTTCTCTTTGAAATGAGCCATCACCTTTTTTAAATAGACATCGGATGAGAGAAATGGACAAAAAGGTGTCCCTCCCTATATATATATATATATATATATATATATATATATATATATATATATATATATATATATATATATATATATATATATATATATATATATATAGGATCCCTAGGATGAGCTGAGTGAAGTTGGTGAAAACGGGTTCTTTGAGAAGTGCAAATCCTTCTAGTTATCCTTATTTTTCAGGGATTTCTTGACTTATTATAAGATTACATACACCATACTACACACACATGGTTTTGTTCAAAAATTCTTTCCTGATTCACCTACCTTATCCCTTTTCCAAAATGGAAATTTATGAAATGTAATTTTTGAAAAATGGCAAAAATGACGGAGTAGCAGTTTAGAAGGTGGAAATGTAGTTTCAGTATTCATCTATTTCATGTGCCTAATCTTCGCACAAGGAAGTCCATATGCCGCTCTTAATGAAAACTAAGCTTAAAATTTATGAATGATCATCTAATTCCTCCATAAGAACCCTTAAAAATGGAGCTTTGTAAAGATGAAAAAAATGCCATACCTGTGGACATACTATGGAGCTAATCCATCACTTGAGAAATATCCAAACCATGCTTAACAACAAGACTAAAGGACACCCATATTCTCATGTTTGATTGTTGTAGAAATCATCACCTTTGTGCAAATTGGTGTTCCATTGTCTAGGCTATGCCCAAGTTGTTCTCATGCTTGTCTAACATCTCACAACAACATCCTCTCCATTCTTGGTCTTGATGAAGTATCCCACATGATCCCTTCTATACATTAGGATGTATTTAGGAGAGCATTCAAAAGGACATCATCACCATGATTATGTGCTACACAAGTCTTACAAAACATTGTGGCCATGCATGATTTGAATTTCCATCTATCCATCCATGATAGGTTGTTGCTTGCTACCACCCTTGTGTCCATGAGTTCTAAAGGGAGAATCTTGTATTCATATCTTTGCATGTTCCATCTTGGATAGCAGAGATACCTCTTGATCATCAAGATAAGGGTTTCAAAAATAGTGAACTCTGATAACATGACACTTTTGAATCATTGTGTAGATCCCATGGATACGTTTCCACTCTCATACCAATCTAACCAACGTTTTGGCAAAGCTCACCATGGCTGCTCCTAATCGAATGAATACACACATAGAGCTTTTTCCTCATACAACCCAACCACATTTGATGTGTGTATGCTTCCACAATCACAAGCTATCCTCAATCACAAGCTTCCAATCACTCATGAAAAGTAGAAGAAAGATAAAAACTTGCAGAAGATAAGAAAAAAATTTGACATAGAAAAGCAGGCAAGATGTAACACTAAGAAAGAGAAGATATGGTATTATAGATTTGAATGCAATACAATAGCTTTTGAGAAATAGCTTGGTCACATTGAGTTATCCAACATCTACAAGCTATTTCAATCTCATTGATACTCACACTCTCAATCTCACTCCCACTCACAATCTCACTCTCAATCACAATCACAAGGTATTGTTGGGTAGTCTCCTCTTGTAAACAAAACACAAAGAGATTGCTAATGGTCTCACCTACCAATTGTCGAGCTCCCTCTAGAATTCTTCATGCAAGAAACTCTCAATGATTCTCTCTCTACCTTATGGCCAATGCACCACATGGTTCATGTGGCGAATCAGGCCACCTTATCCAAAAAGGTGTACCCACCCTAGTATCCATAATGTGACATTTCTTTCCCCTTGAAAGCATTTTTGTCCTAAAAAATGTAGATGAAATGTTTGAATGGCAGAGGAAATTCATGAGACTCCCTTAAAACCCATGTACTCCATTTTCTTTACCCATATGGTTCCCATTAAGAAGCCTCATATGAGATCATCTCAAAGGTGGGAAACAATCTGTGAGCTACCTACTATCTCCCATTTACACGTAACTCCCATCTATCACTTCCATAACATCTAACATCACTAAAGTGACTTGATTCCTTGTGATGTTTCATCTATGGAGTAACAAAATGAAAGATAACTGATGAATGCCAAGTTATCTAAACTTGGTGATACTATGATGGAGATAATAAACCAAAACAACCTCTAAAATAGAGAAAAAAGTCCCATAAATAGTTATTCATAACCCTTATAGAACTAGTATGATAAAATTTCCTCATACCACTCTAGGTCTTCTTAACCTTGAGTGTACTCACAAGTAATAGTTTTGGCTAAGCTACCTTTCCCTATATCAATCCACACACATATAAGATGAGAGAGTATATTCTCTCTCTCTCTCTAATCTCATCTAGGGAGAAGATGTGGGATTTGAACTCAAGACATATCGGCTAGGAGTACGATGGGCTAATCACTTGCCCCAAAAGCCATGGTTGAGGATTACTTCCTAATCCTCCCTCTTAGGGTGTGGTTCAACCATCTCATGCAGATTATATCTTGAGTCTAACACTTTCTTCCCCTTCTAGAGATCATTGTCCTCAATGATCAATCCTTGCTCTCCCCTCGGATTGATGTTCTCATCCTTGCACAGTCTCTTGAACCATCTTGTCCTCAACGTTGGTCTCTTGAGCCTTGCCTTTCCGCTTCTTGGCCACTTTGCCTACAAACTTGCCTTGCTCTCAACCTTGGTGTCTTGAGCCTTGCCTTTCCAATTCTTGGCCACTTTCCTATGGACTTGCCTTGCTCTCAACCTCGGTCTCTTGATCTTGGTTCTCACCCATGCTAGGTATCTTGTATCCCAAATCTAGTGCCTTCATTGGAATGCTCCTTCCAAGAGCTTTCCAACGGTATATTACATGTCGCAATCCGACCTACGGATTGGGAGATACACTCAAATGTTTGTTAAGCTTACGTTTGAAATCGACGCGCGTGCCTTCCATCCGTCTTGCCCAAGTCTACTTCCTTAGCTGTGATACCAATTGTGGGATTTGAACTCAAGACCTACCGGCTAGGAGTACGATGGGCTAACCACTTGCCCCAAAAGCCAGGGTTGAGGATTACTTCCTAATCCTCCCTCTTAGGGTGTGGTTCAACCATCTCCTGCCGATTATATCTTGAGTCTAACAGAAGAGCTCTAGTAGTGGAATCTTTTCTACTTTCCCTTTCATTTTAAAAGAGATTCTCTTGAATCCATTTTCTCTACCCATCCTTAAATGAGAACACATACATAGCTTCTCCATGTTATTTCATTTCCAAATAGTGGAGAACCAAATTCCCATACAAGGAAAACTACACCAAACGTTGTTGGTACAATTAGCAAGCCTAAGTGCTAGGCTAGGGATTCATGACTACACATCTATTTATCACTTCACATAGAGAACCACATGTGAACTCATGCTTGTCAATTTTAGTATATTTACCTTGCATAATTGTAAAATCCAAGAGAAGAAGGAATCTTGTGAAGTTAAGAGAGTACAACCACGACCCATTTGGTAAAGGAATCAAATCAATTACTTCCCTAAAGTGTAGGATCACTTTTAGGTGAGCAGAAATTCAAATTCAAACTCAAGTAATGTGTATAAATACGTACGGGTTTAGTCACACGATACAAGAGCCATTTTGAGAGGATTTGAGCTACTTTAGTGAGCATACATTGCACTCCTGTAATATATGTGTAGTCCAATACACTCCCGATGTATCATATGTTCAATATCATTTACATTTTGATACACATATCATTGAGTACATCTCTATCTACTATTTGCTCCTGCATCTTCATCACTACAACGAACTTGGCAAATTGATTTCTCTATGTGTACTTATCCATTTGCTATACTTTAACCTGAAGTGGTTAGATTGAAGTATCTAGTATCTATATAGAAGATTGCATCAAGTCTTATTTTGTAGATCTCAAGATATAGAGCAAAGAAGATGACTATGTCTGCAAATATTCTAGATGCTAAAAAGTTGGGATGACCCCCTAACTTGTTAGATTCATTTTGCATTGTATGGTGCAGCTAAATTGATGATAGAAGTTTCTTTAATTAGCTATACACTTCAATTAGATGTGTGCAAAAGCTATTTGGAAATTCATACAAGATTGTGACCTCTGTGCATAATACTAAGACATTCTATTCCCAAAATAGAAGGTTCTTCACATTTCTTGCATATAGGAGTTATCTGTTTTGATGCAAACAACTGAGAGTGATGCTCCAAAGGACTTCTCAATTTTTTATTTCCCTAAATTTAGATTGGCAGGTGTGGAACATGATTTTTGCAACACAACCTCATCTCTAGAAGCATCTCACCATCTCCTCATAGTGGTATCAGAGCAAGAAGTCAACGTGGGAGATGGATTTTCTTCATCCATAGACAAATTGGATTGAGGTAACTACTTAATATGGTCACTCATAATGGAATATTATCTTCAAGGGAGAAACCTCCATGGTTACATATCTAGAGATGAAATGATGCCAATCATCTAAATCAAGGGCCAACCAACACAAGAAGAACAAGAGAGGTTAAATACAGGTGCTCAAAGGGTGCTCTAACAAGGCCACATATTCTAAACTCAATCTCTAATTTTATATTCCACAAGAGACTTGGAGTTATCTTGAAGCATTCTCCTCATCAAGCACCAAGGCAAGGAAGAATCAATTGTGGATGGAACTCACCACACTCAAGAAAATGCCCAAGCAAAATGTGATTGATTTTGTCACCAAAATAAAGGACACAATAGGCCAACTTGGAAGCATTCGAGAGATCAATGATGAAGAGCAGAAAGTAAGGCAAGTAATCAATGGAATAAAGGCTGATGAAAAATGGGAATCTTTGAGCATCGCCATGGACCTCTACATGGACATGCAAGTTCCTGATGTCAACTATTCAAACATGAGGCAAAGCTTATGAAGAATGGAGACACCTCAAAAGGTAATCAATCCTCACACATGAGGCAAAGCTTATGAACAATGGAGACAACTTAAAAGCTAATCGATCCTCTATTCTATATACATATAAAAACAAGAGAAAAGATAGCAAAGACATAGGTACAAAATCTAATGATGAAGGGAGCACCTCTCAAGAAAACTCTGCAGGTAAAGGTCGAGGCTCAAGAGGAAGAGGGAAATAGGAGGAAGACAAGTCAAGGGGAGAGCTAAAAGCTCATGTACATGTGCCATATGTGGCCCAACTAATCACATCACTGAGAATTGTTTTAGGAATCCCAAGAACCAAAGAGGAAGAGGTTACAATAGAGGATGCTATGGAAGCTCAAGATGTAGATTCAATAACAACAATGGATACAACAACAACTCATACAACAACAATAACAAATACCAAGGAGGATACAAAAGAAAGAGAGAATACAAAAATTATGTAGATGATCAAACCCAAGAGGATTTACTTCTCCTAATGAATATGACCATGAAGCAAGGTAAAATAGATGAACATGTATAGACATGAAGGCCAAACAGGAGATGCCACAAGACATCCAATTTAGAAGATAGGTAATGTGAAGACATCAGATAGTAATATGAACGGATTGAGCAAGATATTATTTGTGCCAACTATCACCAAAAACCTCATAAGTGCAAGTCAAATTGTTGAGAAAGGATTGCATGTCAGATTCACAAACAATGGAGCATTTTTTGAGGATCCATATCAAGGATTCAAGAGGATAGCAAGAGGAGAAAAATTAGGTAGATTAATTACATTTGAACTCCAAGATACCAGACATATTGCATTATTCAACTATGGAAGTCAAAGTCTATCAGAGTTAGAAATTTGGAACAAGAGATTAGCTCACATAGGTGAAAGGGCTCTCAAGCAAATCAATAGGGAGAAGAGTTTAATTGATCTACCAAATCCAAACAACACATGATCTACAAATGTAGTGCTTGTCAATTTGGCAAGTCGCATAGACAACCTTTCACAAAGAAAGGATACATTCATGGAGATCGATTGGATCTAGTCCATCTTGATGTATGGGGACCAAGCAAGGAGCCTTCAATCTTTGGATCCAGGTACTATGTGTCATTCATTGATGATTGTAGCAAATGGATAATATTGCACTTTATGAAGCATAAAGATGAAGTATTTTCATGTTTCAAGAAATACCTAGCTCTTATAGAAAATCAAAATCAGTAGAACTTTGAAGAGACTAAGGTCAGATGGAGGGGAAGAGTATTTTTCTCATGATTTTGATGTGTATCTTCAAGAGAGAGGAATCAAAAGAGAGATCAATACCAGGTATACACCAGAGAAAAATGGAGTGGTAGAGAAAAGAAATAGAACAATTGTGGAGGCTGCAAGGTCAATGCTAAATGAGAAGAAATTGCCCAATTACTTGTGGGCAAAGGCTGTATCTAGAGCCACATACTTGATCAATAGACTCCCATCAAAAGCATTGGATGACATGACACCATATGAAGCATGGGTGGAAGAAGACCTAGCCTTGATCATTGGAGAATTTTTGGGTGCATAGCATATGCACACATATCTTCACGAATCACAGGCAAATTGGATCCAAAGGCAGAGAAATGCATCTTCATTGGCTATGAACTTAATGAAAATGGTTATAGGCTATACGATCCAAGCAAAAAAGGGTTCATGGTAAATAGAGATGTTGTGTTTGATGAAAACAAATCTTGGTTTGAAGATGATTGCAAGAAAATCAAACTTACCTATGATCTAGAGGAGGACTTCAATTCCAACATTATCAAAGGGGAATGAACCTACAATTAAAGCATCAAGTGATTTTGATGATGATCAGAAGACCCCAAGAAGGGAATTCATATCTTGGAACTCAAAAGGCAAAGCCAAAGTGCAGGAATTGAGAGATGTGGCAAAAACATCTCAACATACTATAAGAAGGTCTACTAGAGAGAAAAGGAACCGAGAAAGGTATGAATATGATATTTCTTTGGTCATTAACCATTCAATGTATATAGCACATGACCCAAACTTTGAAGATCCTTCTTCCCATGAGGAAGCCAAGAAGAAGCCAGAATGGAAATGTGCCATGGAAGAAGAAATAGAAGCTTTACAAGAGAATCAGACTTGGGTGTTGATACCCAAGAAATCATGTATGAAGGTCATTGGCTCAAGTTGGATGTGCAAGGTAAAGAAGAATTTTGATAGTTCAATTAACAATTATAAATCAAGCTTGAAGCCAAGGGGTTTGCACAAATACAAGGTATTGATTATGAAGAAACATTTTAACTTGTTGCAAAAAATCCTACTATTAGGGTACTCATGAGTGTTGCATCTTCCAAGAAATGGAAGATATATCAGATGGATGTTAGAAATGCTTTCTAAAATGGTTGGATATCTAAGGAGGTATATATGGTCTAGCCTCTTGGTTTTGAAGATCAATGATACCATGAACATGTGTGCAGGTTGAGGACAGCCTTGTATGGCTTGAAGCAAGCTTCTAGAGCTTGGAATCATCGACTTTTCACGTACTTGCAAGATAAAGGCTTTAATGTAAGCAAGGCAGATCCTTCCCTCTTCATTAAGAGGAATCATTCAGAGGTCATATACCTATGTGTATATGTTGATGATATAATCATCACAGGAAATGATGCAGATGGAATCAGAAAGATTAAAGCTCAAATGAAGGAGGAATTCAAGATCAGTGATCTTGATTTACTCACATGCTTGCTAGGTTTGGAAGTGGTATATACAAACAAAGGTATGTTCCTCACACAAAGGAAATACATTGGAGATATGCTCTCTAAATTAAAAATGGAGAATAGTTGCAGGTACTCCCATGAAGGTAAATCTAAAGTTAAGTGCTCATGAATGATAACTAATTGAACATGTAACTAGCTATATTAACTAGAGTAGATATTTGTTATGGAGTTAGTGTGTTGAGTGAATTCATGCACACTCCAAGGAAGCCGCACATGGAACAAGCCAAGAGAATCCTAAAGTATTTGAAGGGCACAATCAATGAAGCACTACACTATCCATATACATTTGATATAAATGTTAAACTTTTCTCTAATGCAGATTGGGGAAGCTCTAAAGAATGGTGGGAGAAGCACGTTTGGATACCTTAATTTTGCAGGCAAGAAATTAATATCATGGTCCTCAAAGAAGTAACCCACAATTGCCTTTCATCAACAAAGGCTGAATATAGAGGACTTGCAAATGCTACATAAGAAGCTATGTTGATTAAAACCTTATACTCTGATTTAGGGTTGAAACACTTGAATTCCATGTATATTACGAGATAATATTGGCTCATTACATCTTGCTGCTAACCCAATCTATCATGTGAGGACTAAACATATAGAGGTTCACTATCACTATGTCAGAGAGAAGATTATGAGCAAAGAGATTCAACTCTCATACATATCAACTCATCAACAATGTGCAAATATGATGACAAAGACCTTCGATGGAAGCAAATTAAACAGATTCAAATCAATGATTGGATTGTAGGAAATCTTGAAGGATTGAAGACTCAACCATATTAGGCTTGAGGGGAAGCTATTGGAAAACTTAGCAAGCCTAAGTGCTATGGTAAGGATTTAAGACTACACATCTATTTATCACTTCACATAGAGAACCACATGTGAACTCATGCTTGTCAATTTTAGTGTATTTACCTTGGATAATTGTAAAAAATTCAAGAGAAGAAGGAATCCCATGAAGTTGGGAGAGTAAACCCATGACTCCTTTGGTAAAGGAATCGAATCAATTACTTCCCTAAAGTTTAGAATCACTTTTAGGTGAGGGAAAATTCAAATTCAAACTCAAGTAATGTGTTTAAATACACATGGTTTTACTCGCAGGATAGTAGAGCCATTCTGAGAGGAGTTGAGCTACTTCAAAGAGTATACACTGAGCTCACTTCATATGTCTCTAGTCTGCAACACTCCCTTTGTATCATATGTTCAATAGAATTTACATTTTGATACATATCATTGAGTACATCTCTATCTATTGTTTGCTTCAACATTTTCATCACTACAGTGAACTTGTCGAATTGATTTTTGTGCATCTACGTATCCATTTACTATAATCTAACTTGGCATGGTTAGATTGAAGTGTCAAGTATCTATGTATCAAATGTCATTAAGCTTGAGTAAGAAGTCTTGCAATATGGAGCAATGAAAATTATTGTGTCTACACATCTTCTAGATTCTCAAAAGTTGGGATGACCCCTCTGACTTGCTGGATTCATTTCTCATTGTATAGTGCAATTAATTTCATGTCATAACTTGATTTAGTCAGCAAGACACTTCAGTTACATTTGTGCAAAAGTTTTTTTTATCAATTCATACCAGGTTGGGAGCTGTGAGCATAATGTTGAGAACTTCTATTCCCAAAATAGAAGGTTCTTAACATAACTTGCATATAGAAGTTATCTGTTTTGATGCAAACAATTGAGAGTGATTCTCCAAAGGACTTGGTGATTCTTTATGCATCATTGTGAATATAATGATGTATATTAAGCATCCCTAAAGTTAGATTGGCAGGTATGGAGCAAGATTTTTGCAGCACTACCTCATCTTTGGAAGCATCTCACCATCTCCTCACAAAAGTAGAGTAAATGAATTCCTTAGTAGAGTGAAAAATCTAATTTAAGAGATGTTTTTTAAAAACCTCTTCTCTCTGGTGGAAAACATACTCTTTGGATGAAGATTTTTAATTACTTCCTCTATAGATAATTCCTATTATCTCTTAATACTTAACTACTCTCTAGGAGTAAATCATACTTAACTACCATCCCTCAAATAATATTTTGCTTTCCTTACTCTCTTTCAAAGAAAAGTACCTAAAGCAAGATCTCTCTCGTAAAGTGCGATCTCTTTCCGTTTTCTCCTTTTGCTTAAAAGATAAAATGATGAGTTCATCTTATCCTCTCTTAAATAACTCAGAGCATATGCATAAGATCTTAATGGGTCCTTCCATAAAAGTGCAGAACAAATCTCCCATAAACCATGAAAAATAATGTAATGGAGTGGAGGAAAATAATTCCTTCATTGGGTGAGAGTCATTTGTTAGAATATATATGTAGACATCATCCTATATGGATGAATCTATAAGATTCATTCATAGTAATGGAATTATCCTTCCTAAACCTTTGAAACAACTATGTGATGTCTATGGAAATAAAGTCTCCTATCACATACTGCATTGGAAGAACAAGTCTCCTTTAAACTACAAAGGATAATTACCAATCCCAACATGGCCAGGGAGAAAAAGACTCATCATCCCATACTAGTGGAACCCTCATCCAATTCAGCATGTCATATCTACACTAATCCTCATGTATATTCCATACATATATAATGGAGCTATATACATAATATGTATGTGGAATCCAATGAATCCCATGTCCTCAAACTAGTGTAGTTTGGTTCTAGTCATAGATCTAGTTTCTTAACTGTGACTTTCCTTAACATCACGAGTATCACATTAGCACACATTGATGCTACCTCATGTAACTCATATTTATTATCCCTTTTAGCTAGTTTCCTTAGTAGTTTAGCAAAGAATGCTTCGCCACTTTACTCAAGTGATGTTCAATAGTGAAAGTGGTCACTCTTTGGGAAACATGATCACACCCCATAGTCCCCTAATCATATCTTGAGACTCTCTCAAAGGTATATAAGCCTTGAGTATATTGCAGATGATCATATTTATCTCATGTACTCCTCTATAAAAATTTTGAAAACCTATGTGATTGGTTCTAAACAATCCTAATGGGGAAGGTGTATATCCGTCCCCTTTACCAATCCTATAGTCTACATAGATAAGGATTATTTCTTGGAATCCAATCACTAATAAAGTTTTGTTAACTATAAAGTTTTGATGGTCATAAGCCCATAAGGTTAAATTATTTGATGTTTGCACAGAATGCATGATATTATGCCATGATATTCTACTTAAAGTTAAGTGTGTATGTAACGCCATGAGAAGGGAAACATTTTGGTAGCATCTTCCCAAGGAAATGGAGCTCTAAAAAATTTAACCATATCATAAGAATACGTCTTTGCTAGCCTATGGTACACAAGCCATCAAAAACAACATAGGGCTTTAAATGTCTAGGTCATAGAAGCCATGTATGAAAGCATCAAGCTCCACAACCTATAGAAAAACCAACATGCTTGTTGCATATTCTATTACCTTTCTACAATTACTTTTCTTGAAAATCGTCAAATATGTGTGTACCTGGCAAGTTGAATCATTCTTCTCTTAAGCTTAAAAAAATGATTAACGTTTTTTAGTGCATTTCAATCGGTCATCCATGCAAGTATATGATAACATTTCAAAACAAAAACCACAAGTTTTTTTTTTAATATAAAGGAAGTTCGGCAATAGCCTACTCTCCCGGACTTGAATTAAATTAAGAAACAAAGGTACAATAGAAGGGGACTAGTGCCCACGGGACCCCCCAAATCCCACAAAGCAGGGGAAGCTTGATTGAATCCTAGGTTGCATTACAGAGAAGGTTAATCACCCTCTCATCGCCCTCATGCGGGGCCCACTTGGGTTTGAGCTTGTTGTTGATCAAAAGGAGGACTTGATGGTGCCTGAAGGGGGGGGATTTCTTACTGTTAACAATCCTTTTGCC
Organism: Ceratopteris richardii; assembly: GCA_020310875.1. Lineage (NCBI taxonomy): Eukaryota > Viridiplantae > Streptophyta > Polypodiopsida > Polypodiales > Pteridaceae > Ceratopteris > Ceratopteris richardii. The sequence goes on from CM035412.1 coordinate 31,378,923, forward strand.
AAGGAGGAATAGTGATTTCTCAATTGACCACTCCCTGGGGGGATCTCCGAAGTTGAGAGCACACCTCTCCCGCCAAATTTTCCACAGGACTTCCCCTCTGATGGCGTTCCAGAGAGTCGCAGAGCAGCCGATCGCTTCTCCCAAAAGGACCTGTTTCCAACTAAGCTGTTTTTGAAGTCTGATTTTCATTCCAACCGTCTGCCAGATTCTGTAGGAGTTGGGGCAAGTAAGGAAGATGTGTGGGACATCTTCGGTAGCACGGTGGCAGCGTTTGCACCAAGGAGGGATCCCACAAAGTTTGCTAGCCTTATGGTTGGTCCAAATTCCTCGATGAAGAATTTGCCATAAGAGGATAGACTTCTTAATCTCTATAAGGGGGTGCCAGATACCCATGAATTTCATGTCCCACCGAAGCCGCGTCCAAGACAGGCACCACTTCTTGTTGAGGCTGATCTGGAGGTCAGCCGTTTCTTTGATGTTCGGGATTTTGAGTAGGCTATTTCCATTGTGCCATTTGAGACCAAGCGAATTCGGTGTGTCGTGTCCCATGAGAAGGCGAGTCTTGTGACGATCCCAAGCGAGGCATCTGCTTTGCAAAGTGTTCCATTCTTCGTAGGAGATGTTTATGCGAGGGTCAATATCCTCGAAGTTGATCCAGCTGTTGGTGTCATGTTTCCAGAGGTGTTTCCATTTTTTGAATCCTTTGTTCCATAGCTTCTTGGCATTTTGAATGTTCCACGACTCCACACTCCGGATGCCATGTATCGGAAACCAGATAGAGTCGTTTTGTCTGATTCCGGCCTCCCACTTCCAGTCCTCACTAATTCTTGTGAAGCTTTTGACTTTATTCCAGCCCTTCCAGAGGGAGCACACGAGATTGGAGCCTTTCGGGAAGACGGGGATCGGGGAGAATAGCAGGGTCATGATGTCAAGATTCTTCCAGTTCGGGAACCCCATGAGGGCCAACTCATTCTTGTTTCTGAAGATCAGCTTGGCCCACGAGGCCTCCCTATTGCACCAAGCCTTAATCATCCATTTGGCTGCCAGTTTGTTAGCCATACACCCAATGTCCAGGATACCAAGCCCCCCGCTATCTCTAGGGCTAGTGCAGATGGCCCATTTGATTTTAGGCACCCCCCTTCTGTTATGATCGCCCGTCCAAAGAAAGTTTCTACAAATACTATTCAGTTTGGACAGGCCTTGCTCATTCGGTCTCCAGCAAGAAAGGAAATAGATGGTAGAAGAGAGGAGGAACGTGTTGATAACCATCGCACGTCCAGCGAGATTGATTTGCATACCTCTCCAATAGTTAAGCTTGTTTTCGAGTTTGGCCAGCACCCAGTTCCATCGCTGCTCCATAGAGACGCCAAACCCCAAGGGGATTCCAAGAAGTCGAAAGATTTGGCCCTGTGGAATGATTTGACAGCCATGATCAATGAGAAGGCCAGGATGGTGTCCCACAATAGCCCTAAAGGCGGTCTTAGAGTGGTTGATTTTGGATCCAGAGGCATCACAAAAGGTAGCAAGGCACCTCCAGAAAGTCTCCAGGCTGGTATTATCATTGTGAACGAACGCGTTCATATCATCGGCAAAAAGTCTCATGATGATTTGACTGTGGTCGTGAGGCAGCCGGAGGCCTTTGATATTGCCAGCCTCCACATGATGTGCCACAAGTCTGCTCAGCCCCTCAGTGGCGATGGCAAAAAGCAGGGGGGCCAGAGGGCACCCTTGTCTAATCGATCTTTTAAGATGGATCGCATTCGAAAGTTTGCCGTTAACGTTAATTTGGGTCGTTGCGTTTCCGAGAAGGGTCGCGATCATCTTGGTGAATTTCTGACTACATCCGAGATCTTGGAGCGACTGCAGAATATAGTCCCATTCTAACCTGTCGTAGGCTTTGTCAAAGTCGATCTTGAGGAAAACCACATCTTGATTAGACTCATTTGCAAATTGAATACCTTCCCAAATATCCATAATGGTTTCCAGGATAGACCTGCCTTTGATGAAACCTTTTTGGTCCTCACTAAGCCAAGATCTCAGGTGGCACGAGAGTCTGTTGGCGATGACTTTGGCGATGATCTTGTATCCTGTTTGGAGCATTGTAATAGGCCGCCAGTTCTCGATTCTGTTCTTTTCCCCCTTCTTGTGTATCTTCTTCCGAATTGCATACATTGCCATGTGGGTCTAGCAGTAGGGGGATCGATTCTCTGTTGTGTTTCCTTTTAAGGATACAGCACATCTCTTTGGTGGGTTTGTCGGCTTTGCCAGCCCACCACTCCTTGAAGAAGATTTGCAAGTTTTTCCTTTGTATTTCTTCCTCGTATCTCAACACTGCTCTGATTTTTCGGAGGCCTTTCTGGGCTTGGTGTTTTCCTTTGTTCACTTCCTCCTCGAGCCGCCAGAGTCTGTGGTAAAGAGCTACCCTACGAGCCCGCCGCACAGTCTCGAGCATCTTCTTAGTTCTGATCATGATCTTACGAGACTTGTCGACCGCACTTCTCCAGCACTTGGCTGGGGCCAAGCCAGAGGCGAACGCCACCTTCCACACATCGGCAATCTCTTGACGGACGGAGGGGAGAGAGAAGGTGGTTGCGTTGGCATGGAACCACGGAGCCTTGCGGATCTTGTTGGAAGGTTGAAAAGTGATAACGATCGGGTAGTGATCAGAGATAGTGAGGTCAGTGCGTTGCGTGATGGTAGGGTGGCCCCACTGTTGAGTAAAACTCTGAGAGATGTAGCATCTATCGAGTCTAGCTTTCCTCAGGTCCTCGCCCGCTTGGAGATTCGACCAAGAAAAGCCACTCGAGTCTTTGAATTCAATCAAATCCAAGTGGAGTTTGGTCATGTCCCACGTTTCTTTCTCCCGACTGTCGATGACCCTGCCCTTGCCCATCCATCTGTCCATAGGGTCTTCCACCATGTTGAAGTCTCCACATATAAGCACGTTGTGGGGAAGCGAGTCTAAGGAAGCCCAAGTGTTCAGTCTCTCCAAATCCCCGTTAGGGGCGTACAAAGAAACCATAGTAACACAAAGAGGAGCACCAAAAGAAACAGCAATCCAACGGTGACTTACATCTTCAATGGAGTTCTCAAGCTTTTCAAACCAGAGTTGTTTAACACCGATAACCGTTCCTCCAAACCCCCGCTGGTGCTTTGTTGGGATCCACACATGGGCCGAGGAGATCTGTCTGAGCCGTTTCTGGAGGTCTTCTCCGTCAATTTTAATCTCTTGAATACATATAAAGTCTGGGTTTAAGCTAATGTCGCGAAGCCATTGACCAATGATGGTCGCTCTTGAGGGGTCGGTTAGCCCTCTAGCATTTAGCAAGATGACAATCATTTTTGCATTGATCCCTCTTTGCGGGAGGGAGCTTTGTCCTTTCTTCTCTTGACTTCGTCTTTCTTTTTCGCTGGGATCTGATCCCGACTTAGAAGTCGGTTCTTGTGGGGGCTTTTCCAGGGTAACTCCATAGGCTCTTTTCCTTTGCGGGATGCCCCTTGCTGGGGAGACTTGGGCCCCGTGCTCGGCACCGTTTCCGGGATCGTCGATCCAATGATGGAACTTTCACTATCCATGTTGTCTTCGTTACTAGTGGTGAAACCATCTTCTTTGCTTGTAGTGTAACCCTCCTGGGGGGTTTCTTTATTGTCAGGGATCTCTAGGGCTTTGTTGTAGGTGTCTATCTCAAGTAGCTTCCCACCTGGGTAGTCAAGCTCATTGATCTCCTTTTCTAGATTGCAATACAAATTGCTGTAGGGGGTAAGTGGCAGGTTGTTTCTCTCACCGTTGGCCCTAGGGCTTCTTTTCCTTCTTCTTCTAACTTCAATAAAGCCATCAGCATCAGCTTGTGGATTAAGGAGGCCCTTGCCTTCCCCTTCCTTGGTCGAGTGGGTCAAATCGCCAATGTTGTCTTGAGCAGTTTTGGAGGCTTCTTGAAAGCGCTTGTTTTTTTGCCTGAGAGGGCAATCTTTAATCCTGTGACCTTGCTGGCCACAACGAAAGCACGCGTTGGGAAGGTTTTTGTATGTGATGTCCTGCTCCCATACATCTCCTTCGCCCATGTCCACTTTGATCATTGATGGAAGCGGCGAACTGAGGTCGGCCTCCACACAGATTTGGGGGTGCCACCTAGCATTGAACGAGTGTCTTGCACCTTCATAGATGAGACCACCAATGTCTTCGCGTGAAGCCAGCGGCTTGCCGATAGGAGAGACAATGTCCCACACGAAGTTGTACAAGAAGTAAGGAAGGTTAGGGAGCTCAACCCAAAGAGGGTACCGAAGCGACTTCGATTTGTCGGGAGTAAAGTCCGGGGACCATCTGAATAGGCACAGGGTCGCCCGACCGAACTGCCAGGTGCCAACGCTAAGGGCTTGGAACGCCATCTCTTCATTTTCAAAGACTAGCAGCATGTGGTTCGCTGGTAAGAACTGACATTTGCTAACAATTAGTCCTCGAGGGAACCACTCTTTTCGAAGCCATTGTCGCACAGTTTCGAGCGGGGGCCTAGGGCCAAACACTTGGCCGACGAGGCAAACTTTCTTGAGCTCCTCCTGAGCAGACAGAACTGCGGGTCTACTGAGGGACACGATGGGGGATTCAACACTTTCGGATGCCCCAGGGGCGGCACACGACCCCCCCTCCAGCAGAGCGGCCAGGATATCGGTCTCCCTAGGGGGAGGGGCCCGATTACTTTTCACGAGAGAGGATGAAGCCACATCCATGGGGCCCACGAGCGTCAAGCAATAATGGCAAGCTCCCCTTTTTTTTCTTTTCTAATTTTAGTTTCCTTTTTTCTTCGAATCCCCACTCTTTTTTCCTTTTTCTAACTTTCTTTTTGCTTGTCAATAAAGAGTGAAGGAGCTACTTTTCCACCCTCACGAGGTGCCATGTAGTAAAGAAGAGTCGAGTATCTCGTGAACAAAGTTGTTACACGTGCAGAGTACGGAAATATTGCTAGCGCGCGACAGAACAGCTTTCTTCAGGCGACCCTCGAAAAAAACAATACTGCCAGAGGCTGGTGTAGACCCAGTTCAAATAGTCGCCTATCAATCGCTCGTTGCGCTCGAACCTGGTTCCCCAACAATCGTCAGACCCTCAGGCGAGGGGTTCTCAGTCGATCGTCAAGTTAGCCGTCGATCGCGACGGACCCCAGTCGCCTTCGAAGCCCGATGGACACACGGACGGATGCGACGGACAAAAGCGCGATCAGTCGCGATGGACGCTCGCCTTCAGTCAATCGTCACCAAAGCCCGATGGACACGAACAGTCAGTCGCGATGGCTCCAGTCGGTCGCGAGAGCGTCGTCACCTCAAGCAGCTCCGTCGTCACCACACCAGCCCGTGGCTTCAGAGTTTTGGTCGTTGTCTTCAGTCAGTCGCCCCAGCATCAGTCAGTGGATCGTCGTCACCACTCCAGTAGCAATTGCTCTCTTTGTAAACAGTGTTCCGTCAGGATGCAAAGATCATGCTTGTATGTGCGTCAGCTCCGTCTGTCGTCACCTTCATGCGACTCTCTACAATGTGCTTTGTGCATAAAACCACAAGTTGTAAAGATGTAAGAAATAGATATTTAAGATTTTTTAATGCCATAATTGAATGCATCCAAGATGTTTTGTGAGCTTGAAGACCTTTGCACTTTTTTTCACCAGAACCATCACATCAACTTCTCTTACCCTCTTTCTCTACACGAACAATAGGAATCTTATGCATTCTAGGGTCAATTTGATAGCCTTGTCCCATCCATTGTAGACAATACTTCTGTTAGAGGACAAAGCCTCTTTATGAGCACCCTTTGAAATATCATCTAATGTCATGTGAAAAAATCTTGCGGGGAAATTATTGTGCCTGAAAAGGAAAGCTTTTGTTGAACCATATTCTTCTTCTTTGCCATGTGTCCTTGAAGATGGCATTTGAATTTTTGAAACTATTTGTTGGTCTCTTGGTGATGTTTTTTGCATGTACGAACCCAATTGTTGAGTCCTTGGAGATAGTGCTTTGATATGAAAGCTCACATGTTGTGATTTGATTTAATTGTGTGAAGTATTTTGTTGTTAGAATGTAGGCCTCTCCCTAGTTTGGTCTTTTGCCAATAAGCACTCTACAAGCAGGCAACTATGATGAATGTAATTTGCCTTGAGATGACTATCAGACTTTGTTAATGGTTTATGAGAGTTGCTTATTGATATAGTTCATTGATATGTCAGTGGTGAAATGGATTCCTTCCCTCCATGTACTATAATAAAAAAAAGAGCTTGTTAGCTAACATGGTCCTTGGAACTAGGTGGCATTCGACTAGTGTTCTAATTCAATTAAAGATTACTCTACATTGAATATAACTACATTGAAGTTTGTTCATTCTTAATGCAATCATTACACTTGATTTGGAGAAGTTTTGCCCAACCAAAATCCCTCTATAGCACTTCAGTAGATATTATGCATGCACTCCTAGGCCTAGTTTTTTATTGTTTGGCATCAAAATCAACTTCTTTCACTTTGCATGGCATTGTAGCTTTCATTTTCCATGAAAAGTCTTGGTTGTTATCTTTCTTTATGTCCATTCCTCAAGGCCGAGTTCTTTGGTGTTGTTGCCTGATACGTGCCCTTGCAGGGCTTTGGGCAGAGGGTGGTTCTTTCTTATTGAGCTTCTTTTCATTGAGTTGTTTTGGTCTTTTATTTTCTTCTTCTTATCTTTTTGCTTGATTCTCCCTCCATACATCCTCCTCCTGAAGTCTCTCATCCCCGACAGGCTTTTTGTGGCGACGTGTCTAGGTTTGGATGACTTTTTGCTCTCTATGGTTAAGTGAATTAGATTTACATATCATCAATTCCTTCCATTGAGTTGACTTTATGCCGTCATCTGGTGCCTGTCTATGGTCGGCAAAAAAACTTAATTCTTAGGCCACCATTCATGCATTTAAGTTGGATGATATTTTTGCAAAGATCTCCGAGTCCATCTCAAAAATCCTATAAAGAATGCTTCTTTGTATGTCTACATATATGGACTCAACAAAATCATAATTCTGGAGTATATGGCCATGAGCGTTAAGCGATGAGGGATAGTAGATAGATAAAAAGCTAGTACATCTAATCCCTGGTTAATTCCAATGAAGTTCAAAAAGGTATACTGAGCATGTTGAAATACCTTTATTACTGTAAGTAGCATACTCAAAATTTCATTGGTTATTTGGATGGCTAGATCTGGTACTCTGGCATATCTGGTAATCCAAAACTCGATAGTCTTCACCATGTATTCTTCAGTTAGTAAATAGTTAGGTGGTGGGCTCGATAATAGTAGATAATTTAGCCATTGGTTATTTAAGCTTCCCTGGCGCTGTGCTTCCCAAATTTGCATACAGGATTGTCTACGAGGTACGGGGCAAAAAGATGGGTTTCTTGGAACAAATCAACTACAAGCCTAAGTATTGGCTTGGGTCTCACAAAAATAGTTAGAAGAAGTCTTGAATTGAAGTCTATGCATGAGCTCATGTGAGAACTCACTCTTGTAATTTTTTAAGACTTTACTTGATGTAAAAATAAAGGAATCTAAAAATGGTTGAGTCCACTCCACAAAAATAGAGAGAGAAGCCATGAATTCATGATTTGTTGGTTTGAGAATCAATCAATCTCTAAAAGTTAGGAGATCACTTTTAGGTGAGCAAGATTCAGATTCAAATCTTGGCTCCAAAACTCCCTATAAATACATTGCAGATTAGTCGCACTTTTTAGGGCGTGGATCAGCTGAGCTTTATTCCATATCGGAGTGTGAACTCAAGGCACACATTTCTATTTGTAAGTCCTTTGTATTGTACAATCATTATACTTTCAAATCTATGATCATTCAAGTCCATATCTTCATGTCATTGTGAGCCTACTGTTCACTGCTATACCTTTCACATTTTTCAGTCAGATTGTAGAGATGGTTTATCTGCGTGCAGTGCATCTTTTTTGATGATTTAAGTTGCTGAATTTTGTTCTCTAAGTCTACTATAAGCTCACAATCTTTCTTTCCTATTGGATATTTCAATATTCAGTTATGTTCATTTGAAGTCAACCGTGTCAGTTCATTTTCACTCCTCTGTCAGGTACCCGATTTTTTCATGCATCTTGTTAGAGCCGTTTCTCAGTGTGTACTTGACCAAATCCGGTGATTTAAAGCTTGTTGGATTTAAATACTGTCCCATATAAGCGTACAAAATTTCATAACCATTAAATTCTGGAATCTTGAGTTATTTGCATTTTACTGCTCATTGGTCTGAATACTATTGCAGCCCGTGAAAATCGGGATGATGCTCTTACTTGTCCAACTTTATTCACATTGTGTGGTTTATCATTTCTGATGAGATTACTCTTGAAAGTTAGATCTCCAAGCTAATTAGAGTTCCCCAAAAGGAATTAAGATAATTGCTACTATGCTAAGAGAATTATTCAAAACACTGGACAGGTGTATGAATCAAAATAGCAAGTTTTTCACTTTTGAATAAATTCTAGCTCATCTGTTTTGATCTATCTTTTTGAGATTGATCTTCCAAGGTACATAGAGTGTCTAACACATACATTGGCAAGCTAAAAGGGCCCACCACATACTCCTGGAGTTCATTTGGGTGGTGTAGATCAAGGATTTTGCAGCACCACTTTATCTTCAAGCACATATCTATCCATCTCTTCACAGTGGTATCAGAGCAAAGATGGCAGATGGATTTCCTTCATCAATTGACAAATTGGATAGAGGTTATTACTCAACTTGGTCATTAAGGATGGAAGCTTATCTCCAAGGTAGAATTTTATATGGTTATGTGGTTGGAGATGAAGTTATGCCAAGTTTCAGGAACAAAAGTCAACCAACACAAGAAGAGCAAGAAAGATTGAGCACGTGGTGCTCCAAGGATGCACTTGCAAGGTCTTATCTCCTCAACTCTATCTCAGATTTTTTGTTGCCTCACATTAGAAGTTGTAAGACATCTTAGGAAGTGTGGGATGCACGTGAAGCCCTCTTCTCTTCAAGTATCAAAGCTAGGAAGCATCAACTATGGCTAGATTTCACAACCCTCAAGAAGGCTCCCAAACAAAATGTGACTGGTTTTGTCACAAAGGTAAAGGACATAGCTGATGAGTTGGGAAGCATTGGAGAGGTAATAGATGAAGAGAAAATGTTAAGGCAAGTCATCAATGGATTGAAAGCAGATGACAAGTGGGAAGCATTCACCACAACTACGGATTTGTACATGGACATGCATGTACCTGATTTCAATACACTCATTGGACAATTACTCATTCAAGAGGCAAAACTTATCAAGAATGGAGAAAGCTCTAAAGGTAATCGATCTTCAGCCTTATATACTGATAAAAGCAAGTCCAAAGAAAATAAAGGAAAGTCAAAGAAAGTGGATGATGAAGCAGGAACATATCAAGCTAACTATGCAGGTAGAAGAAGACATGGCAAAGGTAGAGGCAGAGGAGGTAGACAAGGCAGCGGGAGATCCCAAGACTCCAACCCATGTTCTATTTGTGGATTAACTAATCATACAACTGAAAATTGCTTTAGGAATTCCAAGAATCAAAGAGGCAGAGGATACAATAGAGGAAGTTATGGCTACTCAAGAGGAAGGTTCAACAATTATCATGGAAACTACAACAACTACAATCATTTAAACTATCAAGGAGGCTACAAAGGAAGGAGAGACTTCAATAACTACACAGAAGACTCAAACAAAGAGGATTCATTATTAATCATGAACATGGCTATGCCACAAGGTAAATTTGATGAGCATGTTTTCTACATAGATTCAGGTTGTTCAAATCATGTGGCAGGAAATGTGGCCCTCCTATCAGATTTAGAAGATCCAAGGAATAAGCATGAGGTACAAACAGGAGATGATACAAGACATCTTGTGGAGAAAATAGGAAATGTCAAAGCACCTCATGGAAACATCAACCTACTCAGTAAGGTACTCTATGTCCCTACCATTACAAAGCATTTGATAAGTGTTGGGCACATAGTAGAGAAGGGGTTGCAATTCAGGTTCACAAGAGGAGGAGCATATGTGGAAGACCCTAGCCAAGGGTTCAGAAGAATAGCAAAGGGAGAAAAAACATGTAGATTATTCACTTTTGAGTTGCAAGACACAAGGAACATAGCTCTCTTCAACTATGGTAACCAAACACTCATAGAACTAGAGGTATGGCACAAGAGATTGGAACATATTGGTGAAAGATCATTAAAACAAATTTGCAGGGACAAAAGTGTACTTGGACTCCCTAACTTCTCAAAACAACACATGATTTATAAGTGTAGTGCATGTCAATTTGGAAAGTCTCATAGGTTACCATTCATGAAGAAAGGTTATATGCATGGAGATCTCTTGGATTTGGTTCATATAGATGTATGGGGACCTATCAAGGATGCTTCAATATCTGGATGAAGGTATTATGTCTCCTTTATTGATGATTGCAGTAGGTGGACTATCCTATTCTTTATGAAGCACAAAGATGAAGTTTTTTCATGCTTCAAAAGATATTTGGCTCTTGTGGAGAATCAAATAATAAATCACTAAAAAGGCTAAGGTCAGATGGAGGGGGAGAATACTTCTCCCATGAGTTTCATTCTTTTCTTCAAGAAAGAGGAATCAAAAGAGAGGTAACTACAAGGTACACTCTTGAGCAAAATGGAGTGGCAAAAAGGAGGAATAGGACAATTGTTGAAGCTACAAGGTCCATGTTAAATGAAAAGCATTTTCCTAATTATCTATGGGCTGATACGTCCACTTACTTGATTAATAGGTTGCCTTCAAAATCCCTTGATGGGATGACTCCATATGAGGCTTGGAATGGAAGAAGACCTAGCTTAGATAATTGTAAAATTTTTAGATGCTCATGTTCCTTCACATGTTAGAGGCAAGATGGATCCAAAGGCAGAAATGTGTGTGCTTATTGAATATGACAACAATAAAAAGGCTTACAGGTTATACGACCCTACCAACAAAGGATTCCTGGTAAGTAGATTTGTAGTTTTTGATGAGAATAATTCATGGTATGAAGATTCATGCAGGAAGGTCAAATTGCCATATGACCTTGAAGAAGATTTTCCAAATCTTGGCAAAGAACATCAACCAAAGACTGAAGAACAAGATACTTCAGAAGATGATGAAGAAAATCAGATGGAAAAAATCAAAGCATGGAAGTCTAAAGGTAAAGAGAAATTGCAAGAACTAGGACATGAGGCAGAATCATCACAACATGGCTTAAGAAGATCTATAAGGGAAAGAAAAAAACCAGAAAGGTATGGATTTGACACCTCATTAGTAACTAAACATTCAATTTACATAGTACAGGACATAAATCAAGAGGAGCCATTATCCTTTGAAGAGGCCAAAGCAAAATCAGAATGGAAGCATGCAATGAAGGAAGAGATTGAAGCACTTGAGGAAAACAACACTTGAGATTTGGTGCCCAAGACTTCATCTATGAAGGTAATATGCTGAATATGGGTCTATAAACTCAAGAAGAATTTTGATGGTTCCATTAACAGGTATAAGGCAAGGCTTGTAGCAAAAGGCTTTGCACAAACTCAGTGAATTGATTATGAGGATCCTATGGCAAAGATGCCTACTATTAGGGTTTTGCTTAGTATTGCCTCTTCCAAGAATTGGAAGATACTTCAACTAGATGTAAAGAATACATTCTTGAATGGTTGGATAATAGAAGAGGTATATATGGCACAACCACTTGGTTTTGAGAATCAAGTTTATCCTGATTATGTGTGTAAACTCAACAAAGCATTGTATGGTACCACCGATGAATGTCACATTCATTCCTATAGCATATTTTGCTTATTCCTTATACTTTTGTGCATTCTATACAATTAACCCTATGTGTATCACTCCCATATAAGGAGTTTTTCTAATTTTAATCACGCTGGTCACTATGGGCATTTGAAGTTCATTGTCTCTTCCATAGATAGTAAGTTTTTTGAGATAATCCACCTACGAACCTATCTGTTTTGTATCGACTCATTCTCCTTGATGCTCCAAAGTACATAGTGTGTTTCTTTGCACTTATAGCATGCCTATAAGGTCTATTTGAGTCTTCATAAGCTCAAGGGCTGGTCTTGTGCCAGTTGGCTTGACCAAACTTCATCGCTTGGAAACACACTTTTCTACCTTCCACAAGCTTCTCCAAGTTCTTTCAATGGTATCAGAGCTAGATCAAGATGGGTGACAGCTTTCGATCAATGATCAAGAAGCTTGATTGACACAACTACGCGGCTTGGCAAATCAGAATGGAGGCCTATTCGCAAGGTAGAAATCTTTATGGAATTATAGCAGGTGATGAAGCTATGCCTATTCCAAGATCCAAAGGAGGACCTACACAAGAGGAGACAGATAAGCTCACACTTTGGTGTGCAAGGGATGCTCAAGCAATGTCGTACATACTAAACTCTATCTTTGACTTTCTATTACCACATATTAGAGGATGCAAGACATCTCAAGAGACTTGGGATGCCCTCAAGACTTTCTTTCTGCTAGTACCAAAGCAAGAAAGAATCATCTTTGGAACGAGTTCAACCAAATGAAAAAGACACCTAAACAAACTATCACAGAGTTTGTTACCAAGGTCAAGGAGGTTGCGGATCAGTTAGCATACATTGGAGAGCTGATTGAAGAAGAGGTCATCATGAGGAAAATTCTCAACGGCATTCGAAGTGATAAGCAATGGCAATCCTTCACGATGGCTTATGATCTCATCATGGATGTGCAAACTCCAGCCTTCAACATCTTTCTTGGAAAACTCTTCAATCAAGAAGCCAACAATAGCATAAAGGAAGGTAACTCTTATCATGGTCATTCAACTAGTGCTCTATATGCAGATAAGAAGGATAAGAAGCAAAAAGGCAAGAAGAAGGAAGAAGATGAAGAAGAGACTTCCCAAGCCAACTTTGTAAGCAAGAGCAAGTGGAAAGGGAAGAAGAAAGGACCAAAGCAAGACAAAGCCAAAGGTCAGAATGTTCAACCTTGTGCCATATGCGATAAGACCAACCACACCACTCAGAATTGTTGGTTCAATGGGAAGACCCAAAAAGGAAGTGGAAGAGGTGGATATGGTAGCAATAGAGGCAGAGCTAGACACAACTTCAACAATAACAATAGAAGCTACAATAGAAGGGACTACAACAATTATTCAGAAGATCAACCACATGAAGAATCTTTGCTTCTTATGAATCTAAGCCAGAAAGAAGGTAAAGAAGATGATCATTTGTTCTACATAGATTCAAGATGTTCGAATCATGTTGCAGTCAACATTGCTCTTCTATCTGACTTGGAAAGTCCAAAGCATAGACATGAAGCGCAAACAGGGGATGACACAAAGCACAATGTGGAGAAGATTGGTAATGGCAAAGCTTCCAATGGCAGGACAAACATTCTAAGTAAGGTTCTCTATGTACCCACTATCACTAAAAACCTAATAAGTGTAGGCCAAATAGTTGAAAAAGGCTTGCATGTTAGGTTCACCCAACATGGAGCTTTTGTGGAAGATCCATGTCAAGGCTTCAAAAAGATAGCCCGAGTTGAGAAGCATGGTAGGCTCTTTACTTTTAAAGTAGGAGAAACCAGGAACATAGCTCTATTCAACTTTGGGTCTCAAACCCTAAGTGAGCTTGAAGTGTGGCATAAGAGACTCGCTCATGTGAATGAAAGAACCTTGAAGGATATATGCAGGGATCAAAGTGTTCTAGGACTACCGAACATATCAAAGCAACACATGATCAACAGGGGTGATGCATGTCAGATTGGGAAGGCACAAAGACAACCATTCAACCACAAAGGCTACATCCACAACAACTTATTGGCCTTAGTACATATAGATGTATGGGGACCAAGTCAAGAACCTTCATTGGCAGGATCAAGGTATTATGTCTCATTTATTGAAGACCATAGTAGATGGACTATTCTATACTTTATCAAGAGTAAGAATGAAGTGTTTGATTGCTTCAAGAAGTATCTTGCACATGTGGAGAATCACACAGGTAGATCACTAAAGAAGCTCAGATCTGATGGAGGGGCAGAATACTTCTCCAAAGAGTTTGATGAGTTCTTACAGGACAAAGGTATCAAAAGGGAAGTGACTACTAGGTACTCTCCTCAACTAAATCGAATTGCAGAGAGGAGAAACAAGACATTGGTTGGATCAGCTCGAACAATGCTTGAAGAGAAGAAGCTGCCACATTATCTATGGGTAGAAGCTATTTCAACTGCTGTGTGCCTTGTCAATAGACTACCATCCAAATCACTTCGAGGTATGACTCCTTATGAAGCATGGCATGGAAGAAAACATAGTCTTGGACATTGCAAGGTTTTAGGTTGTTTAGCTTATGTTCATGTACCATCACAAATAAGAGGTAAGCTAGATGAAAGGGCAACAAAGGTAGTGTTTATTGGATATGATTCAACTTAGATGGGTTACAGGTTCTTCAATCCTTCAACCAAGCAATTCACTACAAGTAGAGATGTTGTGTTTGAAGAACACAGGTCTTGGTATGATGAAGACAAACAAAAGGTAACACTACCATATGATCTTGATTCTGACTCTCATCACCATGATTATGTGCTACACAAGTCTTACAAAACATTGTGGCCATGCATGATTTGAATTTCCATCTATCCATCCATGATAGGTTGTTGCTTGCTACCACCCTTGTGTCCATGAGTTCTAAAGGGAGAATCTTGTATTCATATCTTTGCATGTTCCATCTTGGATAGCAGAGATACCTCTTGATCATCAAGATAAGGGTTTCAAAAATAGTGAACTCTGATAACATGACACTTTTGAATCATTGTGTAGATCCCATGGATACGTTTCCACTCTCATACCAATCTAACCAACGTTTTGGCAAAGCTCACCATGGCTGCTCCTAATCGAATGAATACACACATAGAGCTTTTTCCTCATACAACCCAACCACATTTGATGTGTGTATGCTTCCACAATCACAAGCTATCCTCAATCACAAGCTTCCAATCACTCATGAAAAGTAGAAGAAAGATAAAAACTTGCAGAAGATAAGAAAAAAATTTGACATAGAAAAGCAGGCAAGATGTAACACTAAGAAAGAGAAGATATGGTATTATAGATTTGAATGCAATACAATAGCTTTTGAGAAATAGCTTGGTCACATTGAGTTATCCAACATCTACAAGCTATTTCAATCTCATTGATACTCACACTCTCAATCTCACTCCCACTCACAATCTCACTCTCAATCATAATCACAAGGTATTGTTGGGTAGTCTCCTCTTGTAAACAAAACACAAAGAGATTGCTAATGGTCTCACCTACCAATTGTCGAGCTCCCTCTAGAATTCTTCATGCAAGAAACTCTCAATGATTCTCTCTCTACCTTATGGCCAATGCACCGCATGGTTCATGTGGCGAATCAGGCCACCTTATCCAAAAAGGTGTACCCACCCTAGTATCCATAATGTGACATTTCTTTCCCCTTGAAAGCATTTTTGTCCTAAAAAATGTAGATGAAATGTTTGAATGGCAGAGGAAATTCATGTGGCTCCCTTGAAACCCATGTACTACATTTTCTTTACCCATATGGTTCCCATTAAGAAGCCTCATATGAGATCATCTCAAAGGTGGGAAACAATCTGTGAGCTACCTACTATCTCCCATTTACACGTAACTCCCATCTATCACTTCCATAACATCTAACATCACTAAAGTGACTTGATTCCTTGTGATGTTTCATCTATGGAGTAACAAAATGAAAGATAACTGATGAATGCCAAGTTATCTAAACTTGGTGATACTATGATGGAGATAATAAACCAAAACAACCTATAAAATAGAGAAAAAAGTCCCATAAATAGTTATTCATAACCCTTATAGAACTAGTATGATAAAATTTCCTCATACCACTCTAGGTCTTCTTAACCTTGAGTGTACTCACAAGTAATAGTTTTGGCTAAGCTACCTTTCCCTATATCAATCCACACACATATAAGATGAGAGAGTATATTCTCTCTCTCTCTCTCTAATCTCATCTAGGGAGAAGATGTGGGATTTGAACTCAAGACATATCGGCTAGGAGTACGATGGGCTAATCACTTGCCCCAAAAGCCATGGTTGAGGATTACTTCCTAATCCTCCCTCTTAGGGTGTGGTTCAACCATCTCGTGCAGATTATATCTTGAGTCTAACACTTTCTTCCCCTTCTAGAGATCATTGTCCTCAATGATCAATCCTTCCTCTCCCCTCGGATTGATGTCCTCATCCTTGCACAGTCTCTTGAACCATCTTGTCCTCAACCTTGGTCTCTTGAGCCTTGCCTTTCCGCTTCTTGGCCACTTTGCCTACAAACTTGCCTTGCTCTCAACCTTGGTGTCTTGAGCCTTGCCTTTCCAATTCTTGGCCACTTTCCTATGGACTTGCCTTGCTCTCAACCTCGGTCTCTTGATCTTGGTTCTCACCCATGCTAGGTATCTTGTATCCCAAATCTAGTGTCTTCATTGGAATGCTCCTTCCAAGAGCTTTCCAACGGTATATTACATGTTGCAATCCGACCTACGGATTGGGAGATACACTCAAATGTTTGTTAAGCTTACCTTTGAAATCGACGCGCGTGCCTTCCATCCGTCTTGCCCAAGTCTACTTCCTTAGCTCTGATACCAATTGTGGGATTTGAACTCAAGACCTACCGGCTAGGAGTACGATGGGCTAACCACTTGCCCCAAAAGCCAGGGTTGAGGATTACTTCCTAATCCTCCCTCTTACGGTGTGGTTCAACCATCTCCTGCCGATTATATCTTGAGTCTAACAGAAGAGCTCTAGTAGTGGAATCTTTTCTACTTTCCCTTTCATTTTAAAAGAGATTCTCTTGAATCCATTTTCTCTACCCATCCTTAAATGAGAACACATACATAGCTTCTCCATGTTATTTCATTTCCAAATAGTGGAGAACCAAATTCCCATACAAGGAAAACTACACCAAACGTTGTTGGTACAATTAGCAAGCCTAAGTGCTAGGCTAGGGATTCATGACTACACATCTATTTATCACTTCACATAGAGAACCACATGTGAACTCATGCTTGTCAATTTTAGTATATTTACCTTGCATAATTGTAAAATCCAAGAGAAGAAGGAATCTTGTGAAGTTAGGAGAGTACAACCACGACCCATTTGGTAAAGGAATCAAATCAATTACTTCCCTAAAGTGTAGGATCACTTTTAGGTGAGCAGAAATTCAAATTCAAACTCAAGTAATGTGTATAAATACGTACGGGTTTAGTCACACGATACAAGAGCCATTTTGAGAGGATTTGAGCTACTTTAGTGAGCATACATTGCACTCCTGTAATATATGTGTAGTCCAATACACTCCCGATGTATCATATGTTCAATATCATTTACATTTTGATACACATATCATTGAGTACATCTCTATCTACTATTTGCTCCTGCATCTTCATCACTACAACGAACTTGGCAAATTGATTTCTCTATGTGTACTTATCCATTTGCTATACTTTAACCTGAAGTGGTTAGATTGAAGTATCTAGTATCTATATAGAAGATTGCATCAAGTCTTATTTTGTAGATCTCAAGATATAGAGCAAAGAAGATGACTATGTCTGCAAATATTCTAGATGCTAAAAAGTTGGGATGACCCCCTAACTTGTTAGATTCATTTTGCATTGTATGGTGCAGCTAAATTGATGATAGAAGTTTATTTAATTAGCTATACACTTCAATTAGATGTGTGCAAAAGCTATTTGGAAATTCATACAAGATTGTGACCTCTGTGCATAATACTAAGACATTCTATTCCCAAAATAGAAGGTTCTTCACATTTCTTGCATATAAGAGTTATCTGTTTTGATGCAAACAACTGAGAGTGATGCTCCAAAGGACTTCTTAATTTTTTATTGATCATTGTGAAGCTAATGAAGTATATAAGCATCCCTAAATTTAGATTGGCAGGTGTGGAACATGATTTTTGCAACACAACCTCATCTCTAGAAGCATCTCACCATCTCCTCACAGTGGTATCAGAGCAAGTAGTCAACGTGGGAGATGGATTTTCTTCATCCATAGACAAATTGGATTGAGGTAACTACTTAATATGGTCACTCAGAATGGAATCTTATCTTCAAGGGAGAAACCTCCATGGTTACATATCTAGAGATGAAATGATGCCAATCATCTGAATCAAGGGCCAACCAACACAAGAAGAACAAGAGAGGTTAAATACATGGTGCTCAAAGGGTGCTCTAACAAGGCCACATATTGTAAACTCAATCTCTAATTTTATACTTCCACAAGAGACTTGGAGTTCTCTTGAAGCATTCTCCTCATCAAGCACCAAGGCAAGGAAGAATCAATTGTGGATGGAACTCACCACACTTAAGAAAATGCCCAAGCAAAATGTGATTGATTTTGTCACCAAAATAAAGGACACAACAAGCCAACTTGGAAGCATTCGAGAGATCAATGATGAAGAGCAGAAAGTAAGGCAAGTAATCAATGGAATAAAGGCTGATGAAAAATGGGTATCTTTGAGCATCGCCATGGACCTCTACATGGACATGCAAGTTCCTGATGTCAACTATTCACACATGAGGCAAAGCTTATGAAGAATGGAGACACCTCAAGAGGTAATCAATCCTCACACATGAGGCAAAGCTTATGAACAATGGAGACAACTTAAAAGCTAATCGATCCTCTATTCTATATACATATAAAAACAAGAGAAAAGATAGCAAAGACAAAGGTACAAAATCTAATGATGAAGGGAGCACCTCTCATGAAAACTCTACATGTAAAGGTCGAGGCTCAAGAGGAAGAGGCAAATAGGAGGAAGACAAGTCAAGGGAGAGCTCAAAGCTCATCTCCATGTGCCATATGTGGCCCAACTAATCACATCACTGAGAATTGTTTTAGGAATCCCAAGAACCAAAGAGGAAGAGGTTACAATAGAGGATGCTATGGAAGCTCAAGATGTAGATTCAATAACAACAATGGATACAACAACAACTCATACAACAACAATAACAAATACCAAGGAGGATACAAAAGAAAGAGAGAATACAAAAATTATGTAGATGATAAAACCCAAGAGGATTTACTTCTCCTAATGAATATGAACATGAAGCAAGGAAAAACAGATGAACATGTATTCTATATAGACTCATGTTGTCATGTAGCAGGGAGTGTAGCTCTACTCTTAGACTTGGGGGATCTAAAGAATAGACATGAAGTCCAAACACGAGATGCCACAAGACATCCAATTTAGAAGATAGGTAATGTGAAGACATCAGATGGTAATATGAACGGATTGAGCAAGATATTATTTGTGCCAACTATCACCAGAAGCCTCATAAGTGCAAGTCAAATTGTTGAGAAAGGATTGCATGTCAGATTTACAAACAATGGAGCATTTTTTGAGGATCCATATCAAGGATTCAAGAGGATAGCAAGAGGAGACAAATTAGGTAGATTAATTACATTTGAACTCCAAGATACCAGACATATTGCATTATTCAACTATGGAAGTCAAAGTCTACCAGAGTTAGAAATTTGGCACAAGAGATTAGCTCACATAGGTCAAAGGGCTCTCAAGCAAATCAATAGGGAGAAGAGTTTAATCGATCTACCAAACATATCCAAACAACACATGATCTACAAATGTAGTGCTTGTCAATTTGGCAAGTCGCATAGACAACCTTTCACAAAGAAAGGATACATTCATGGAGATCTATTGGATCTAGTCCATCTAGATGTATGGGGACCAAGCAAGGAGCCTTCAATCTTTGGATCCAGGTACTATGTGTCATTCATTGATGATTGTCGCAAATGGATAATATTGCACTTTATGAAGCATAAAGATGAAGTATTTTCATGTTTCAAGAAATACCTAGCTCTTATAGAAAATCAAAATCGGTAAAACTTTGAAGAGACTAAGGTCAATTGGAGGTGGAGAGTATTTTTCTCATGATTTTGATGTGTATCTTCAAGAGAGAGGAATCAAAAGAGAGATCAATACCAGGTATACACCAGAGAAAAATGGAGTGGTAGAGAGAACAAATAG
The DNA here is from genome assembly GCA_020310875.1 of Ceratopteris richardii. Taxonomy (NCBI): domain Eukaryota; kingdom Viridiplantae; phylum Streptophyta; class Polypodiopsida; order Polypodiales; family Pteridaceae; genus Ceratopteris; species Ceratopteris richardii. The sequence goes on from CM035412.1 coordinate 31,399,015, forward strand.
AACAATTGTGGAGGCTGCAAGGTCAATGCTAAATGAGAAGAAATTGCCCAATTACTTGTGGGCAAAGGCTGTATCTAGAGCCACATACTTGATCAATAGACTCCCGTCAAAAGCATTGGATGACATGACACCATATGAAGCATGGGTGGAAGAAGACCTAGCCTTGATCATTGGAGAATTTTTGGGTGCATAGCATATGCACACATATCTTAACGAATCACAGGCAAATTGGATCCAAAGGCAGAGAAATGCATCTTCATTGGCTATGAACTTAATGAAAACGGTTATAGGCTATACGATCCAAGCAAAAAAGGGTTCATGGTAAATAGAGATGTTGTGTTTGATGAAAACAAATCTTGGTTTGAAAATGATTGCAAGAAAATCAAACTTCCCTATGATCTAGAGGAGGACGTCAATTCCAACATTATCAAAGAGGAATGAACCTACAATTAAAGCATCAAGTGATTTTGATGATGACCAGAAGACCCCAAGAAGGGAATTCATATCTTGGAACTCAAAAGGCAAAGCCAAAGTGCAGGAATTGAGAGATGTTGCAAAATCATCTCAACATACTATAAGAATGTCTACTAGAGAGAAAAGGAACCCAGAAAGGTATGAATATGATATTTCTTTGGTCATTAACCATTCAATATATATAGCACATGACCCAAACTTTGAAGATCCTTCTTCCCATGAGGAACCCAAGAAGAAGCCAGAATGGAAATGTGCCATGGAAGAAGAAATTGAAGCTTTACAAGAGAATCAGACTTGGGAGTTGATACCCAAGAAATCATGTATGAAGGTCATTGGCTCAAGTTGGATGTACAAGGTAAAGAAGAGTTTTGATGGTTCAATTAACAATTATAAATCAAGCTTGAAGCCAAGGGGTTTGCACAAATACAAGGTATTGATTATGAAGAAAGATTTTAACTTGTTGCAAAAATTCCTACTATTAGGGTACTCATGAGTGTTGCATCTTCCAAGAAATGGAAGATATATCAGATGGATGTTAAAAATGCTTTCTAAAATGGTTGGATATCTAAGGAGGTATATATGGTCCAACCTCTTGGTTTTGTAGATCAATCATACCATGAACATGTGTGCAGGTTGAGGAAAGCCTTGTATGGCTCGAAGCAAGCTTCTAGAGCTTGGAATCATAGAATTTTCATGTACTTACACGATAAAGGCTTTAATGTAAGCAAGACAGATCCTTCCCTCTTCATTAAGAGGAATCATTCAGAGGTCATATACTTATGTGTATATGTTGATGATATAATCATCACAGGAAATGATGCAGATGGAATCAGAAAGATTAAAGCTCAAATGAAGGAGGAATTCAAGATCAGTGATCTTGATTAACTCACATGCTTGCTAGGTTTTGGAAGTGGTATATACAAACAAAGGTATGTTCCTCACACAAAGGAAATACATTGGAGATATGCTCTCTAAATTAAAAACGGAGAATAGTTGCAAGTACTCCCATGAAGGTAAATCTAAAGTTAAGTGCTCATGAATGAGAACTAATTGAACATGTAACTAGCTATATTAACTATAGTAGATATTTGTTATGGAGTTAGTGTGTTGAGTCAATTCATCCACACTCCAAGGAAGCCGCACATGGAACAAGCCAAGAGAATCCTAAAGTATTTGAAGGGCACAATCAATGAAGCACTAAACTATCCATATACATTTGATATAAATGTTAAACTTTTCTCTAATGCAGATTGGGGAAGCTCTAAAGAATGGTGCGAGAAGCACGTTTGGATACCTTAATTTTGCACGTAAGAAATTAATATCATGGTCCTCAAAGAAGCAACCCACAGTTGCCTTTCATCAACAAAGGCTGAATATAGAGGACTTGCAAATGCTACATAAGAAGCTATGTGGATTAAAACCTTATACTTTAATTTAGGGTTGAAACACTTCAATTCCATGTATATTACGAGATAATATTGGCTCATTACATCTTGCTGCTAACCCAATTTATCATGTGAGGACTAAACATATAGAGGCTCACTATCACTATGTCAGAGAGAAGATTATGAGCAAAGAGATTCAACTCTCATACATATCAACTCATCAACAATGTGCAAATATGGTGACAAAGACCTTGGATGGAAGCAAATTAAACAGATTCAAATCAATGATTGGATTGTAGGAAATCTTGAAGGATTGAAGACTCAACCATATTAGGCTTGAGGGGGAGCTATTGGGAAACTTAGCAAGCCTAAGTGCAAGGGTAAGGATTCAAGACTACACATCTATTTATCACTTCACATAGAGAACCACATGTGAACTCATGCTTGTCAATTTTAGTGTATTTACCTTGGATAATTGTAAAAAATTCAAGAGATGAAGGAATCCCATGAAGTTGGGAGAGTAAACGCATGACTCCTTTGGTAAAGGAATCGAATCAATTACTTCCCTAAAGTGTAGAATCACTTTTAGGTGAGGGAAAAATCAAATTCAAACTCAAGTAATGTGTTTAAATACACATGGTTTTACTCGCAGGATAGTAGAGCCATTCTGAGAGGAGTTGAGCTACTTCAAAGAGTATACATTGAGCTCACTTCATATGTCTCTAGTCTGCAACACTCCCTTTGTATCATATGTTCAATAGAATTTACATTTTGATACATATCATTGAGTACATCTCTCTCTATTGTTTGCTCCAACATTTTCATCACTACAGTGAACTCGTCGAATTGATTTTTGTGCATCTATGTATCCATTTACTATAATTTAACTTCGCATGGTTAGATTGAAGTGTCTAGTATCTATGTATCAAATGTCATTAAGTTTGAGTAAAAAATCTTGCAATCTGGAGCAATGAAAATGATTGTGTCTACACATCTTCTAGATTCTCAAAAGTTGGGATGACCCCTCTGACTTTTTGGATTCATTTCTCATTGTATAGTGCAACTAATTTCATGTCATAACTTGATTTAGTCAGCAAGACACTTCAGTTACATTTGTGCAAAAGTTTTTTTTATCAATTCATACCAGGTTGGGAGCTGTGAGCATAATGTTGACAACTTCTATTCCCAAAATAGAAGGTTCTTAACATAACTTGCATATAGAAGTTATCTGTTTTGATGCAAACAGTTGAGAGTGATTCTCCAAAGGACTTGGTGATTCTTTATGCATCATTGTGAATATAATGATGTATATTAAGCATCCCTAAAGTTAGATTGGCAGGTATGGAGCAAGATTTTTGCAGCACTACCTCATCTTTGGAAGCATCTCACCATCTCCTCACAAAAGTAGAGTAACTGAATCCCTTAGTAGAGTGAAAAATCTAAATTAAGAGATGTTTTTTAAAAACCTCTTCTTTCTGGTGGAAAACATACTCTTTGGATGAAGATTTTTAATTACTTCCTTTATAGATAAGTCCTATTATCTCTTAATACTTAACTACTCTCTAGGAGTAAATCATACTTAACTACCATCCCTGAAATAATATTTTGCTTTCCTTACTCTCTTTCAAAGAAAAGTACCTAAAGCAAGATCTCTCTCGTAAAGTGCGATCTCTCCCCATTTTCTCCTTTTGCTTAAAAGAGAGATTGATGAATTCATTTTATCCTCTCTTCAATCACTCAGAGCATATGCATAAGATCTTAATGGATCCTTCCATAAAAGTGCAGAACAGATCTCCCATAAACCATGAAAAATAATGTAATGGAGTGAAGGAAAATAATTCCTTCATTGGGTGAGAGCCATTTATTAGAATATATATGTACACATCATCCTATATGGATGAATCTATAAGATTCATTCATAGTAATGGAATTATCCTTCCTAAACCTTTGAAACAACTATGTGATGTCTATGGAAATAAAGTCTCCTATCTCATACTTCATTGGAAGAAAAAGTCTCCTTTAAACTATAAAGGATAATTACCAATCCCAACATGGCCAGGGAGAAAAAGAATCATCATCCCATACTAGTGGAACCCTCATCCAATTCAGCATGTCATATCTACACTAATCCTAATGTATATTCCATACATATATAATGGAGCTATATACATAATATGTATGTGGAATCCAATGAATCCCATGTCCTCAAACTAGTGTAGTTTGGTTCTAGTCATAGATCTAGTTTCTTAACTGTGACTTTCCTTAACATCACGAGTATCACATAAGCACACATCTATGCTATCTCATGAAACTCATCTTTATTATCCCTTTTAGCTAGTTTCCTTAGTAGTTTAGCAAAGAATGCTTCACCACTTTACTCAAGTGATGTTCAATAGTGAAAGTGGTCACTCTTTGGGAAACATGATCACACCCCATAGTCCCCTAATCATATCTTGAGACTCTCTCAAAGGTATATAAGCCTTGAGTATATTGCAGATGATCATATTTATCTCATGTACTCCTCTATAAAAATTTTGAAAACCTATGTGATTGCTTCTAAAAAATCCTAATGGGGAAGGTGTATATCCGTCCCCTTTACCAATCCTATAGTCTACACAGATAAGGATTATTTCTTGGAATCCAATCACTAATAAAGTTTTGTTAACTATAAAGTTTTGATGGTCATAAGCCCATAAGGTTAAATTATTTGATGTTTGCACAGAATGCATGTTATTATGCCAAGATATTCTACTTAAAGTTAAGTGTGTATGTAACGCCATGAGAAGGGAAACATTTTGGTAGCATCCTCCCAAGGAAATGGAGCTCTAAAAAATTTAACCATATCATAAGAATAAGTCTTTGCTAGCCTATGGTACACAAGCCATCAAAAACAACATAGGGCTTTAAATGTCTAGGTCATAGAAGCCATCTATGAAAGCATCAAGCTCCACAACCTATAGAAAAAACAACATGCTTGTTGCATATTCTATTACCTTTCTACAATTACTTTTCTTGAAAATCATCAAATATGTGTGTACCTGGCAAGTTGAATCATTCTTCTCTTAAGCTTAAAAAAATGATCAAAGTTTTTGAGTGCATTTCAATCGGATGCAGGTACATGATAACATTTAAAAACGAAAACCACAATTTGTAAAGATGTAAGAAATAGATGTTTAAGATTTTTTAATGCCATAATTGAATGCATCCAAGATTTTTTGTGAGCTTGAAACCTTTGCATTTTTTTTCACCAGACCCATCACATTAACTTCTCTTACCCTCATTCTCTACACGAACAATAGGAATCTTATGCATTCTAGGGTCAATTTGATAGCCTTGTCGCATCCATTGTAGACAATACTTCTGTTAGAGGACAAAGCCTCTTTATGAGCACCCTTTGAAATATCATCTAATGTCATGTGAAAAAATCTTGTGGGGAAATTATTGTGCCTGAAAAGGAAAGCTTTTGTTGAACCATATTCTTCTTTTTTGTCATGTGTCCTTGAAGATGGCATTTGAATTTTTGAAACTATTTGTTGGTCTCTTGGTGATGTTTTTTGCATGTACGAACCCAATTGTTGAGTCCTTGGAGATAGTGCTTTGATATGAAAGCTCACATGTTGTGATTTGATTTAATTGTGTGAAGTATTTTGTTGTTAGAATGTAGGCCTCTCCCTAGTTTGGTCTTTTGCCAATAAGCACTCTACAAGCAGGCAACTATGATGAATGTAATTTGCCTTGAGATGACTATCAGACTTTGTTAATGATTTATGAGAGTTGCTTATTGATATAGTTCATTCATATGTCAGTGGTGAAATGGATTCCTTCCCTCCATGTACTATAATAAAAAAAGAGCTTGTTAGCTAACATGGTCCTTGGAACTAGGCGGCATTCGACTAGTGTTCTAATTCAATTAAAGATTACTCTACATTGAATATAACTACATTGAAGGTTGTTCATTCTTAATGCAATCATTACACTTGATTTGGAGAAGCTTTGCCCAACCAAAATCCCTTTGTAGCACTTCAGTAGATATTATGCATGCACTCCTAGGCCTAGTTTTTTATTATTTGGCTTTCACTTTGCATGGCATTGTAGCTTTCATTTTCCATGAAAAGTCCTGGTTGTTATCTTTCTTTATTTCCATTCCTCAAGACCGAGTTCTTTGGTGTTGTTGCCTGATACATGCCCTTGCAGGGCTTTGGGCAGAGGGTGGTTCTTTCTTATTGAGCTTCTTTTTCATTGAGTTGTTTTGGTCTTTTATTTTCTTCTTCTTCTCTTTTTGCTTGATTCTTCCTCCACACATCCTCCTCCTAAATTCTCTCATCCCCGACAGGCTTTTTGTGGCGAGGTGTCTAGGTTTGGATGACTTTTTTTTCTCTATGGTTAAGTGAATTAGATTGACATATCATCGATTCCTTCCATTGAGTTGAATTTATGGCGTCATCCGGTGCCTGTCTATGGTCAACAAAAAAACTTAATTTGTAGGCCACCAGTCACGCATTTAAGTTGGATGATATTTTTGCAAAGATCTTCGAGTCCATCTCAAAAATCCTCTAAAGAATGCTTCTTTGTATGTCTGCATATATGGACTCACCAAAAACATAATTCTGGAGTATATGGCCATGAGCGTTAAGCGATGAGGGATAGTAAATAAATAAAAAACTAGTGCATCTAATCCCTGGTTAATTCCAATGAAGTTCAAAAAGGTATACTGAGCATGTTGAAATACCTTTATTACTGTAAGTAGCATACTCAAAATTTTATTGGTCATTTGGATGGCTAGATCCAGTACTGTGGCATATCTGGTAATCCAAAACTCGATAGTCTTCACCATGTATTCTTCAATTAGTAAATAGTTAGGTGGTGGGCTCGATAATAGTAGATAATTTAGCCATTGGTTATTTAAGCTTCCCTGGTGCTGTGCTTCCCAAAATTGCATATAGGATTGTCTACGAGGTACAGGGCAAAAAGATGGGTTTCTTGGAACAAATCAACTACAAGCCTAAGTATTGGCTTGGGTCTCACAAAAATAGTTAGAAGAAGTCTTGAATTGAAGTCTATGCATGAGCTCATGTGAGAATTCACTCTTGTAATTTTTTAAGACTTTACTTGATGTAAAAGTAAAGGAATCTAAAAATGGTTGAGTCCACTCCACAAAAATAGAGAGAGAAGCCATGAATTCATGATTTGGTGGTTGGAGAATCAATCAATCTCTAAAAGTTAGGAGATCACTTTTAGGTGAGCAAGATTCAGATTCAAATCTTGGCTCCAAAACTCCCTATAAATACATTGTAGATTAGTCACACTTTTAGGGCGTGGATCAGCTGAGCTTTATGCCATATCAGAGTGGAATCAAGGCACACATTTCTATTTGTAAGTCCTTTGTATTGTACAATCATTATACTTTCAAATCTATGATCATTCAAGTCCATATCTTCATGTCATTGTGAGTCTACTGTTCACTGCTATACCTTTAACATTTTTCAGTCAATTGTAGAGATGGTTTATCTGCGTGTAGTGCATCTTTTTTTATGATTTAAGTTGCTGAATTTTGTTCTCTAAGTCTACTATAAGCTCACAAACTTTCATTGCTATTGGAGTTTTCAATATTCAGTTATGTTCATTTGAAGTCAACCATGTCAGTTCATTTTCACTCCTCTGTCAGGTACCCGATTTTTTCACGCATCTTGTTAGAGCCGTTTCTCAGTGTGTACTTGACCAAATTCAGTGATTTAAAGCTTGTTGGATTTACATACTGTCTCATATAAGCGTACAAAATTTCATAACCATTAAATTCTGGAATCTTGAGTTATTTGCATTTTACTGCTCATTGGTCTGAATACTATTGCAGCCCATGAAAATCGGGATGATGCTCTTACTTGTTAAACTTTATTCACATTGTGTGGTTTATCATTTCTGATGAGATTACTCTTGAAAGTTAGATCTCCAAGCTAATTAGAGTTCCCCAAAAGGAATTAAGATAATTGCTACTCTGCTCAGAGAATTATTCAAAACACTAGACAGGTGTATGAATCAAAATAGCAAGTTTTTCACTTTTGAATAAATTCCAACTCATCTGTTTTGATCTATCTTTTTGAGATTGATCTTCCAAGGTACATAGGGTGTCTAACACATACATTAGCAAGCTAAAAGGGCCCACCACATACTCCTGGAGTTCATTTGGGTGGTGTAGATCAAGGATTTTGCAGCACCACTTTATCTTCAAGCACATATCTATCCATCTCTTCACAGTGGTACCAGAGCAAAGATGGCAGATGGATTTCCTTCATCAATTGAAAAATTGGATAGAGGTAATTACTCAACTTGGTCATTAAGGATGGAAGCTTATCTCCAAGGTAGAATTTTATATGGTTATGTGGTTGGAGATGAAGTTATGCCAAGTTTCAGGAACAAAAGTCAACCAACACAAGAAGAGCAAGAAAGATTAAGCACGTGGTGCTCCAAGGATGCACTTGCAAGGTCTTATCTCCTCAACTCTATCTCAGATTTTTTTTTGCCTCACATTAGAAGTTGTAAGACATCTTAGGAAGTGTGGGATGCACGTGAAGCCTTCTTCTCTTCAAGTATCAAAGCTAGGAAGCATCAACTATGGCTGGATTTCACAACCCTCAAGAAGGCTCCCAAACCAAATGTGACTGATTTTGTTGCAAAGGTAAAGGACATAGGTGATGAGTTGGGAAGCATTGGAGAGGTAATAGATGAAGATAAAATTTTAAGGCAGGTCATCAATGGATTGAAAGCAGATGACAAGTGGGAAGCATTCACCACAGCTATGGATTTGTACATGGACATGCATGTACCTGATTTCAATACACTCATTGGACAATTACTCATTCAAGAGGCAAAACTTATCAAGAATGGAGAAAGCTCTAAAGGTAATCGATCTTCAGCCTTATATACTGATAAAAGCAAGTCCAAAGAAAATAAAGGAAAGTCAAAGAAAGTGGATGATGAAGCAGGAACATATCAAGCTAACTATGCAGGTAGAAGAAGACATGGCAAAGGTAGAGGAAGAGGAGGTAGACAAGGCAGGGGGAGATCCCAAGACTCCAACCCATGTTCTATTTGTGGATTAACTAATCATACAACTGAAAATTGCTTTAGGAATTCCAAGAATCAAAGAGGCAGAGGATACAATAGAGGAAGTTATGGCTACTCAAGAGGAAGGTTCAACAATTATCATGGCAACTACAATAACTACAATCATTCAAACTATCAAGGAGGCTACAAAGGAAGGAGAGACTTCAATAACTACACAGAAGACTCAAACAAAGAGGATTCATTATTAATCATGAACATGGCTATGCCACAAGGTAAATCTGATGAGCATGTTTTCTACATAGATTCAGGTTGTTCAAATCATGTGGCAGGAAATGTGGCCCTCCTATGAGATTTAGAAGATCCAAGGAACAAGCATGAGGTACAAACAGGAGATGATACAAGACATCTTGTGGAGAAAATAGGAAATGTCAAAGCACCTCATGGAAACATCAACCTACTCAGTAAGGTACTCTATATCCCTACCATTACAAAGCATTTGATAAGTGTTGGGCACATAGTAGAGAAGGGGTTGCAATTCAGGTTCACAAGAGGAGCATATGTGGAAGACCCTAGCCAAGGGTTGAGAAGAATAGCAAAGGGAGAAAAAATAGGTAGATTATTGACTTTTGAGTTGCAAGACACAAGGAACATAGCTCTCTTCAACTATGGTAATCAAACACTCACAGAACTAGATGTATGGCACAAGAGATTAGAACATATTGGTGAAAGATCATTAAAACAAATTTACAGGGCCAAAGTGTACTTGGACTCCCTAATTTCTTAAACCAACACATGATTTATAAGTGTAGTGCATGTCAATTTGGAAAGTCTCATAGGTTACCATTCATGAAGAAAGGTTATATGCATGGAGATCTCTTGGAGTTGGTTCATACAGATGTATGGGGACCTAGCAAGGATGCTTCAATATCTGGATCAAGGTATTATGTCTCCTTTATTGATGATTGCAGTAGATGGACTATCCTATTCTTTATGAAACACAGAGATGAAGTTTTTGCATGCTTCAAAAGATATTTGGCTCTTGTGGAGAATCAAATAATAAATCACTAAAAAGGCTAAGGTCAGATGGAGGGGGAGAATCTTCTCCCATGAGTTTCATTCTTTTCTTCAAGAAAGAGGAATCAAAAGAGAGGTAACTACAAGGTACACTCTTGAGCAAAATGAAGTGGCGAAAAGGAGGAATAGGACAATCGTTGAAGCTACAAGGTCCTTGTTCCATGAAAAGCATTTGCCTAATTATCTATGGGCTGATACATCCACTTACTTGATTAATAGGTTGCCTTCAAAATCCCTTGATGGGATGACTCCATATGAGGCTTGGAATGGAAGAAGACCTAGCTTAGATAATTGTAAAATTTTTGGATGCTCATGTTCCTTCACAAGCTAGAGACAAGATGGATCCAAAGGCAGAAATGTGTGTACTTATTGGATATGACAACAATCAAAAGGCTTACGGGTTATACGACCCTACCAACAAAGGATTCCTGGTAAGCAGAGATGTAGTTTTTGATGAGAACAATTCATGGTATGAAGATTCATGCAGGAAGGTCAAATTGTCATATGACCTTGAAGAAGATTTTCCAAAGCTTGGCAAAGAACATCAACCAAAGATTGAAGAACAAGATACTTCAGAAGATGATGAAGAAAATCAGATGGAAAAAATCAAAGCATGGAAGTCTAAAGGTAAAGCAAAATTGCAGGAACTAGGACATGAGGCAGAATCATCACAACATGGCTTTATAAGGGAAAGAAAAAAACCAGAAAGGTATGGATTTGACACCTCATTAGTAGCTAAACATTGTATTTACATAGTACAGGGCATAAATCAAGAGGAGCCATCATCCTTTGAAGAGGCCAAAACAAAATCAGAATGGAAGCATGTAATGAAAAAAGAGATTGAAGCACTTGAGGAAATCAACACTTGGGATTTGGTGCCCAAGACTTCATCTATGAAGGTAATAGGCTCAAGATGGGTCTATAAACTCAAGAAGAATTTTGATGGTTCTATTAACAGGTATAAGGCAAGGCTTGTAGCAAAAGGCTCTGCACAAACTCAGGGAATTGATTATGAGGAGACCTTCTCTCCTATGGCAAAGATGCCTACTATTAGGGTTTTGCTTAGTATTGCCTCTTCCAAGAATTGGAAGATACTTCAACTAGATGTAAAGAATACATTCTTGAATGGTTGGATAACAGAAGAGGTATATATGGCACAACCACCTGGTTTTGAGAATCAAGTTTATCCTGATTATGTGTGTAAACTCAACAAAGCATTGTATGGTACCACCGGTGAATGTCACATTCATTCCTATAGAATATTTTGATTATTCCTTATACTTTTATGCATTCTATACACTTAACCCTATGTGTATCACTCCCATAAAATGATTTTTCCTAATTGTAATCACGCTGGTCGCTATGGGCATTTGAAGTTCATTGTCTCTTCCATAGATAGTAAGTTTTTTGAGTTAGTCGACCTGCGAACCTATCTGTGTTGTATCGACTCATTCTCCTTGATGCTCCAAAGTACATAGTGTGTTTCTTTGCACTTATAGAATGCCTATAAGGTCTATTTGAGTCTCCATAAGCTCAAGGGCTGGTCTTGTGCCAGTTGGCTTGACCAAACTTTATCGCTTCGAAATGCACTTTTCTACCTTCCACAAGCTTCTACAAGTTCTTTCAATGGTATCAGAGCTAGATCAAGATGGGTGGCGGCTTTCCCTCAATTATCGAGAAGCTTGATCGACACAACTACGCGGCTTGGCAAATAAGAATGGAGGCCTATTCGCAAGGTAGAAATCTTTATGGAATTGTAGCAGGTGATGAAGCTATGCCTATTCCAAGATCCAAAGGAGGACCTACACAAGAGGAGACAGATAAGCTCACACTTTGGTGTGCAAGGGATGCTCAAGCAATGTCATACATAGTAAACTCTATCTTTGACTTTCTATTACCACATATTAGAGGATGCAAGACATCTCAAGAGACTTGGGATGCCCTCGAGACTTTCTTTTCTGCTAGTACCAAAGCAAGAAAGAATCATCTTTGGAACGAGTTCAACCAAATGAAGAAGACACCTAAACAAACTATCACAGAGTTTGTTACCAAGGTCAAGGAGGTTGCGGATCAGTTAGCATACATTGGAGAGCTGATTGAAGAAGAGGTCATCATGAGGCAAATTCTCAACGGCATTCAAAGTGATAAGCAATGGAAATCCTTCACGATGGCTTATGATCTCATCATGGATGTGCAAACTCCAGACTTCAACATCTTTCTTGGACAACTCTTCAATCAAGAAGCCAACAATAGCATAAAGGAAGGTAACTCTTATCATGGTCATTCAACTAGTGCTCTATATGCAGATAAGAAGGATAAGAAGCAGAAAGGCAAGAAGAAGGAAGAAGATGAAGAAGAGACTTCCCAAGCCAACTTTGTAAGCAAGAGCAAGTGGAAAGGGAAGAAGAAAGGACCAAAGCAAGACAAAGCCAAAGGTCAAAATGTTCAACCTTGTGCCATATGCGATAAGACCAACCACACCACTCACAATTGTTGGTTCAATGGGAAGACCCAGAAATGAAGTGGAAGAGGTGGATATGGCAGCAATAGAGGCAGAGGTGGACACAACTTCAACAATAACAATAGAAGCTACAATAGAAGGGACTACAACAATTATTCAGAAGATCAACCACATGAAGACTCATTGCTTCTTATGAATCTAAGCCACAAAGAAGGTAAAGAAGATGATCATTTGTTCTACATAGATTCAGGATGTTTGAATCATGTTGCAGGCAACATTGCTCTTCTATCTCACTTGGAAAGTCCAAAGCATAGACATGAAGTGCAAACAGGGGATGACACAAAGCACAATGTGGAGAAGATTGGTAATGTCAAAGCTTCCAATGGCAGGACAAACATTCTAAGTAAGGTTCTCTATGTACCCACTATCACTAAAAACCTAATAAGTGTAGGCCAAATAGTTGAAAAAGTCTTGCAAGTTAGGTTCACCCAACATGGAGATTTTGTGGAAGATCCATGTCAAGGCTTCAAAAAGATAGACGGAGGTGAGAAGCATGGTAGGCTCTTTACTTTTGAAGTAGGAGAAACTAGGAACATAGCTCTATTCAACTTTGGGTCTCAAACCCTAAGTGAGCTTGAAGTGTGGCATAAGAGACTCGCTCATGTGAATGAAAGAACCTTGAACGATATATGCAGGGATCAAAGTGTTCTAGGACTGTCGAACATATCAAAGCAACACATGATCAACAGGTGTGATGCACGTCAGATTGGGAAGGCACAAAGACAACCATTCAACCATAAAGGCTACATCCACAACAACTTATTGGACTTAGTACATACAGATGTATGGGGACCAAGTCAAGAACCTTCATTGGCAGGATCAAGGTATCATGTCTCATTTATTGACGACCATAGTAGATGGACTGTTCTATACTTTATCAAGAGTAAGAATGAAGTATTTGATTGCTTCAAGAAGTATCTTGCACATGTGGAGAATCATACAGGTAGATCACTAAAGAAGCTCAGATCTGATGGAAGGGGGAGAATACTTCTCCAAAGAGTTTGATGAGTTCTTGCAGGACAAAGGTATCAAAAGGGAAGTGACTACTAGGTACTCTCCTCAACTAAATGGAATTGCAGAGAGGAGAAACAAGACATTGGTTGGATCAGCCCGAACAATGCTTGAAGAGAAGAAGTTGCCACATTATCTATGGGTAGAAGCTATTTCAACTGTTGTGTGCCTTGTCAATAGACTACCATCCAAATCACTTCAAGGTATCACTCGTTATGAAGCATGTCATGGAAGAAAACCTTGTCTTGGACATTGTAAGGTTTTAGGTTGTTTAGCTTATGTTCATGTACCATCACAGATAAGAGGTAAGCTAGATGAAAGGGCAAAAAATGTAGTGTTTATTGGATATGATTCAACTTAGATGGGTTACAGGTTCTTCAATCCTTCAACCAAGCAATTCACTACAAGTAGAGATGTTGTGTTTGAAGAACACAGGTCTTGGTATGATGAAGACAAACAAAAGGTAACACTACCATATGATCTTGATTCTGACTCTCATCAATTAGGAAGCAACCATGATACGCAGGTCCAAGATCCAAGGAGTGATATAGACGATGACCAAGATGAAAGGGAAAATGATTACAAGCTATGGAAGTCAAGAGGCAAAGCAAAGATGCAAGAGGTTGGAGAATGCTCCAAACAAGCACCTAGAAGATCAGTAAGAGAGAAGAAACAACCAAAAAGGTATGGATATGATTCCACATTTGTTACGAAGCATTCAATCTACTTGGCAGAAGACTCTATTTTAGAGGGACCCTCAACCTATGAAGATGCAAAGGGAAACCCTAATTGGGAAAAGGCCATGAACGAAGAGATAGATGCATTGAAGGAGATGGACACTTGGGATTTGGTTCCAATGTTGCCAAATCAAAAGGTAATTGGTTGCAGATGGGTATATAAAGTTAAAAGAAACTCAGATGGGCAAGATTAGTTGCCAAAGGATGCTCACAAACTCATGGTATAGACTATGAGGAAACATTCTCACTAGTTGCAAAGATGACTACAATCAGGACATTGATAAGTATAGTTGCTACAAGGAATTGGAGACTCCTCCAACTTGATGTGAAAAATGCATTCTTAAATGGTTGGATAAGTGAAGAGGTGTACATGTCACAACCACCGGGTTTTGAAAACCCTAATCATCCATCTTATGTATGCAGACTTAAGAAAGCATTGTATAGATTGAAACAAGCTCCAAGAGCTTGGAATTATAGGTTGGTTACATACCTTCAAGATCAAGGGTTCAAAGCTAGCAGCTCAGATCCTTCTCTATTCATCAAAAGGGATCACAATGAGGTTATCTATCTATGTGTATATGTAGATGATATTATTGTGACAGGTGATGTTCTAGATGGCATTCAAAGGATCAAGAGACACATGCAAGAGGAGTTCAAAATCAGTGACCTAGGTGAGCTCACATATTTCCTAGGTATGGAGGTGATATACATAGATGAAGGAATGTATTTGACTCAAAGAAGATACATTCATGATCTTCTTCTCAAGTTCAAAATGGAGAACACTAAACGTGTAGGTACACCTTTGGAGATGAATCATAAACTTAGTGTTTATGAAGGTGAGAAACTTGAAGACATTAAAGAGTATCAAAGCTTGGTAGGTATCTTGATATACGCTACTCATACAAGGGCAGACATCTCATATAGTGTGGGAGTGCTTAGTCAATTCATGCACTCATTGAAAAAAGACCACACATGGATGCGGCTAAGAGAGTACTTAAGTATCTCAAAGGTACAATCAACGAAGGTATATTATATCCTTACTCTTCAGATTTGGATATCAAAATCTACTCAGATACAGATTGGGCAAGAGCTAAGGATGATAGAAAAAGTACTTCTGGTTACTTAGCATTTGCAGGTTTGAAGCTAGTGTCATGGAGTTCCAAGAAGCAACCAACAATTGCTTTATCCTCAACTGAAGCAGAGTACAGAGGCTTGACCATAGCAACTGAAGAGGCAATATGGTTAAAAGCATTGTATAGAGATTTGGGACTTGTGACCACTTCATTAGGGAGAAGCTCAAGTCAAAGGAGATTGACATTTCTTTTGTTCCTACTGAAAAGCAAGTAGCAGATATGATGACAAAGGCACTTGATGGAATAAAGCTTTGTAGATTCAAAGCTATGGCATGTATTCAACCTATTAGAGAATGAAGACTCAAGCATACTTTGGTTTGAGGGGGAGCTCTTGGAACATCAAGCTTACACTATGCTTGAGGTGGATTTGATCTACATCAAAGGCTATCGCGTTGAAAGAATATCCGTTGGAGAGTTCTTTTTCTTATGCTCATTTATTGTATTTTTTGAGAGATTTTTTGATGGTTCATTTACTGTTGTAAAAGCCTTGATCTTTACACATGTAAAGGTAGAAAGATAGAGCCCAAATCCCACAAATTTGTGGTGATTGAAGTTGTTGGTGCATTTTACCCAAGCCTACATGCTTGATATGCTTGATACTATGATCATTTGTAAGTTACATGTGTAGTCATGTGAACACCTCTTGTAAAAGAGTTCACTTTTATCTCTTGTAATTGAAAAAAGAAAAAGGAAAAGGATGGCTTACCTCATCCATGATGTAAAAGAAAATTCATGGCTCTAACTACCTAAAACCATGAATTTTTGAGCTGAGGGAATCTCGTCTAACTTTGGGGATCACTTTTAGGTGGAGCCATTCGAATTCGAATTCAAAACTCCCTCCAAGAATAGCTATAAAAAGAGCAAGAAGGAAGAGGCGATTAGCAAGCCTTGTACGTGACCACTTCATGTCATTTTGTAGAGATTGAAGAGCTTACTCCATGGCTCTATCATTCTACTCCCATTGTGCAAAGACTCATTGGCAATGTGGTTGTAATCATATGTGAACCTATACATTTATCATTATCTACTTCTCTGTTTTGTTCTCTGTTATACTCACTCAGAGCAGTAACTTCAGAAAGTCATATCTCGAGTTTGTACGCAACATTTTTCATTGTTTTAACATGTGTTGGATCGCTCTTACTATCTAATTTCTGCATATCAATTTTCATGGTCATTGAATTTTTCTTTTTGGAGATATCTGCATTTTACTGCTCACTGGTCTATCTCTGTAGAGCCCCAAGAATGGTGGGCATGTTCCAAAAATTGATGAATCTTTTTCTCAGTTCTCAGTCCATCATTTGAATTGCTTTAACTTGGATTGGGAAGCTTGCTAAGTCTATTTTCTATGCCCAAAAGGAATTTATCTGATTCCTACCAGGTTGAGAGCACTGTTCAGTTTTTCCAGCAGGTGTATGTCCAAAAATAGCAAGTTTTGGGAGCTAGTCATTTCGCAACTAGTCTATCTTGACTTAAACTTTTGGGATACATGTTCCAAAGTACTTGGCTGATATTTTGGTGGATTTACGAAGCTCAAAGGTTCTACTAATCAACTCTGAAGTCTCATTTTGCTAGTGTGAAGCTAGTTGTAGCAGCACCAACTCATCTTTGGATTGCATCCACCATCTCTCTTCACAGTGGTATCAGAGCATAGTCAAGCAACATGGGAGATGGATTTCTATCAACAATTGACAAATTGGATCGAAACAACTACTCGGCATGGTCTCTAAGGATGGAGGCTTACCTTCAAGGGAGGAATCTATATGGATTCATATCCGGAGATGAAGCAATGCCAACCATGAGGAACAAAGGGCAACCATCACATGAAGAAGTGGAAGGACTTTCAAATTGGTGTTCCAAGGATGCACTTGCAAGGTCCTATATTCTAAACTCAATCTTTGATTTTCTTTTACCTCATGTCAAGGGATGCAAGACATCAAGAGAGACCTGGAATGCACTTGCTTCTTTCTTCTCTTCCAACACTCGAGCAAGGAAGAACCAATTGTGGATGGAGTTCACAACAATGAAGAAAAGCCCGAAGCAAAATGTGACTGATTACGTCACAAAGATGAAGGAGATTTCCGACCAACTTGGAAGCATTGGAGAGGTAACTGAAGAGGAGAAAATCATTAGACAAATCATAAATGGAATCAAAGCAGACGACAAGTGGGAGTCATTCACAACAGCCATGGATTTATACATGGATATGCATGTACCCGACCTCAACACACTCATGGGCCAACTCTTCACTCATGAAGCAAAGTTTAGCAAAGGTGGTGAGTCCTCAAGAGGTAATCAAACTTCTGCTTTATATTATGATAAAGCTAAGGTCAATGATAAGTCAAAGAATAGGAAGAATGAAGATGAAGGTAGCTCTTTCCCAGCAAACTTTGCAGGTAGAGGAAGAGCTAGAGGAAGAGGCAGAAGTGGAAAGCAAGGTAGGGGGAGATTCCAATCATCTCAACCTTGCAACATATGTGGCTTATCTAACCATACTACTGAAGAATGTTTCAGGAATCCAAGGAACTCAAGAGGAAGAGGATTCAACAGAGGTGGCTATGGATCAAATAGAGGCAGATACAATGGAGGCTACAACAACAACAACTCCTACAACAACAATTACAACAACAACAACTATCAAAGTGGCCATAGAGGAAGAAGAGATTACAATAACTATGCAGAGGACCAAAGTCAAGAAGATTCATTATTGATTATGAATCTATCAGTGAAGAAGGGTAAGGATGATGATCACATATTTTACATTGATTCGGGATGCTCAAACCATGTAGCAGGAAATGTGGCTTTACTTTCTGATTTGGAAGATCCTCATAACAAGCATGAAGTGCAAACGGGAGATGACACAAAGCACTCAATGGAGAAGATAGGTAATGTGAAGACATCAAATGGGAATATGAACCTCTTAAGCAAAGTCTTGTATGTTCCTACAATTACCAAAAATTTAATAAGTGTTGGACAGATTGCTGAAAAAGGATTGCAGGTTAGATTCAACCGATTTGGAGCATATGTTGAAGACCCAAGGCAAGGCTTTAGAAGGATTGCCAAAGGAGAAAAGAGAGGAAGGCTTTTCACTTTTGAAGTGGAAGATACAAAGAACATAGCTTTGTTTAGCTATGGATCTCAAACTCTAACAGAGTTGGAGATATGGCACAAAAGGCTTGCTCACATTGGTGAGAGGACACTCAAACAAATTTGGAGGGACCAAAATGTACTTGGTTTGCCTAATATCACAAGGCAACACATGATTTATAAGTGTGAATCTTGTCAACTCGGCAAGGCTCATAGACAACCTTTCAATAAGAAAGGATATATGTATCAAAATCCTTTGGATCTAGTGCACACGGATGTGTGGGGTCCAAGTAAGGAGCCATCTATATCAGGCTCAAGATATTATGTGTCTTTCATAGATGATTGTAGCAGGTGGACCATTCTGTTTTTCATGAAGCACAAGGATGAAGTGTTTAATTGCTTTAAGAAGTATATTGCTCTTGTTGAAAACCAAACAGGTAGGACTTTGAAACAACTCAGATCAGATGGTGGAGGAGAATACTTCTCTTCTGAATTTGATGCCTTCTTGCATGAAAGAGGCATTAAAAAGGAAGTCACTACTACAAGGTATACACCCGAAGTCAATGGTGTGGCAGAGAGGAGAAACAGAGCTATTGTCGAAGCTCCAAGGTCCATGCTCAATGAAAAGGGATTGCCAAACTACCTATGGGCAGAGGCTGTGTCTACAGCCACATATCTCATAAATAGACTTCCATCTAAGTCACTAGATGGAACCACTCCATATGAAGTATGGAATGGAAGAAGACCTAGACTAGAGCATTGTAAAATCTTTGGATGCTTATCCTATGCTGTAGCTCAGTGATGAGTAACACCTCCTTTAATGTCAATCTGGGAAGACGTGAGGATGGTATGATGACCTCGAGCAAGTGAAGGCACAAGTGCGTGAGTGAGAAGCACACTAACATGGACACACATACACACACACGTGCACACACAGCAAGACCAAAGAGGAGGACAATGGAGTTCTTTTAGATTACTTTCAAAATGCTCATACAAGTTCAATTCAATTACAAGCTAACCCCAAAAATGAGCTCTCTAGCTCTATTTATAGTTTTTGACTAGGTTTTGGCCGTGTCCAGACCTAGTGTCCGGCCTAGTTAAAAATTAGGTTCTAGGTCCCATTTGAAGGCTCAAATGGAGTCTAAAAATTATGAAAACTGGTAGGTAGCTACTTCTAATGCTCCTCAAGCTCAAGGACTCCTTGGCTTGCACAAAATGGAGCTAAAAAAAAATGAAATGGTATTTACAATGGCTTTTAGTGATGAAAATCACTATTTTTATAGGGATTTCCTCTAACGATTTGACATACACATCTTCGAGCTCCCTACTTGCTCCTTCTCCTTATGTGTCCACCTCTTTGATATGCTTTAGCTTCTTGAAAAAATAATGGCCTAATTGCCCGATCTTCTTTGACTACTCTGTCTGCTTGTACCTTGTCTTCGCTCTGACTCCCTTCGTAAGCTTCCTTGTCTTGTTAGTCCTTCAGTTCCTTGACTACTGCTAACACCCCCCTCTCTCGTGTCTGTCGTCTCTGACAGACCCTTGTTGAGTGGGTCGTTGGATGTAGTACTCCACAACGTCTGTGCCTAAATGATGTTCCACAATTCTCAACCCTTTGGCCAAGTCAGTGAGTAGAGCATCCCAATCTACAGGCCCGGGAACCTCTGGATGTGGTATACGTAGCTTTTTTGAATGGAGAGCTTGTTCCACGGCAAATAACTGCAATAAATGAGATGGTCTAGGAATGAATATCTCTGAATGATATTCCCAGAACCCCGTGATAAACATTTCTTCAAACGTCTGTTTGAAGCAAGCAGGTAGATACTTTAGACGGGCATGCTAGGCATAGACGACGTTAATGGAGGACGTGGTGCTCATGTCATAGACAAGGTCCTGATTCCCTTCATTAAATCCACTAGCCGAAAGATGAGGTTCTTTGATGTTCTTAAATGTCCTGAATGTAATCAGCATGAGCTCAAAAATTTTTAGGCACATCTGTGCCATAACATCTGGGACATTCTTGAACCGGACTGCCCAGTGTCGGATGGTTGAAATCATGTAGTTGACTATGGGTTGGCCATTAGGAGGTGCTAGGTACACATAATTTAACCACTTTTCACATCCTTTAATCGTCAAAACTGTTTTTGTGTACTCCGGCCAAGACCTTCTTTGAAAGATAGGGCAGTAGCAGGGATTATACTTGATATATAGAGGCATGTTATTCCACATGCGATTCATCTCAGGGTAGGTTTCAAGCAGGCGGATCCTCCAAGTAGGTTGATGTATATTCCCTTGCTTGGCACTTGCAGGGATATCATCCGGTGCAAACTGTGTCGCCGAGGTTGGTTCTTTTGTTGTGCGTTGCTTGATTTCAGCATTGTAATCTGCCATTAATACACAGAATGGAACATACAGATCATCAGACGTGCCAATCCACCTATGATGGGAGAGGTTTCTAAAGTAATCTGATTTTATGACGACTTCTTCCAATCGTGACATAGACGCTATCTGAACTGCAACTCTCTCATCATGGGTTAGAGCAACCTTTGCATCCATTTAAGCGCTTCGATCTCAATCGTGTCCATTCCTTCTTCTGTTTGCTTACCTCCGGGTGTTGGCATGGGAACGTATGGGTCTTCAAAGATCTCCTCCACTTGAATTGGCACTAAGTCTTCAAGTTCTAGTTCCACCAGGGGAGAGGGTTGACGCTCGTATTGTAGAACTCTATTTCGTAGTTCTTCTAATTCTGCTCTGAGTTTTGCGACTTCTTCAGATGTGTCGGCTTCAATTGTGACTTTGCTTGGTGACTCCTGCTGGGTTGCCAGTTGCTTTAATAAGTCATCTCTTTCTCTTTCTAATGTTGTGTGGGCTTCCAGGAGGTCGGCATGGGTTTCCAAGACAATTTGCATATTTCCAGATGGGATAGCCTTGAATTTCTCTGGGTCGATTTCCTGTGGTGAACCCTCCATTGCTGCTTCCAAGTTTTCTTCGTTCTGTCTCTGTAGTCTTTTATTTTCCTCGAGTGCTATAGACATGTGTTTCCGTAATAGGGCCAAGTTGTGTCGAAGCTTGAGGTTCTCTGTTATCTGGGAGTGTAGCAGCTCATCAAGTTGTTGTTTTTCTTCCGCATCTGACTGGGGTGGATTGGCCACTAACTGCTCATGTTGTTCCTGTAAAGTGACATACTGTTGTTGTAGTAGCCGCTTTTCCCTTTCTAAATCAATGAATCGTGCTTGTAGCGCTTCATGGCTTTAGAAGAGGCTCGTATGCTGGTTAGCAAGATGCTGGTAGTGTTGTTGTAGTTGAGACATACACTGGTACATATTATTAAATACATTATTAATAGGGGTGGATGCGGGAAAGGTGTTGAATGCAGAAGGGAAGGGAAAGGGGAATGGGAGCGTGTATGCTGTGCTCGAAAAGGGTGAAGTGGGTGGTGGGGGAATGGGAGATTGTGGATGTATGGGGGGAGGGAGAGGTGCGGAGGTGGGTGATATGTCCATGAGGTCAAAAGTGGATGCAGTCGTGGGAGTGATTGTGAACATGGGAATTGTGGGTGCAGTGATGGTGGTGAAAGTGTAAAGTGGTGTGTGTAGTTGTGAATATGAACCTCCAGGAAGTGTGATCGGGGGAACAGGGTTTTCCATGGCTGCAGTTAGAATTACATTGTCAGTGGTAGTGTATACAAGTGAGGTGGTGATAGAGTGTGTGGGTTGACTGACAGTCTGTGCTTCGGTATGGGCAGTGGACTCTGAGGCGGTGACAATAGTGGTTACACTGGTAGTGGGGGGTGAAGTTGGTGGAGTTGGAGGTGGGGGTGGTAAAGGGGGTGATGGGGGTGCACTGGATGTATGGGCTTCCTCAGTTTCCTGAATGATATGAGTTGTGCCCGTGGTTGTGGATGTGGTGCCCTGTGGTTCTGATACTAATATATTCATTTGTTTTCCTGATCGAGGGGGGCGTTTTCCGTATCGTCGCTCCGATCTTCTCGAGTATGCAAGAGTTGTATGCACCGTCTTAGGTACCCCCAACGCATCAGAAATCATATCCAGGGTTGCTCGGTATTGCTCGTCCACACCTTCCTCTTCAAGGATTTGGTTCATGAGGGCTTTTCCTGCTGCAAAGGACAGTTTGTGTTGTTCTTGAACTCTATTGATGGTATCATACAACTTTTTCAATTCATTCGTATAAGCCGGGGCACCCTCAAGTTCTTGTAGAACTTCTTGTTCATATTCCTGCTCTTCTTCCTCTGTTTGTCCTCCTTGTTCCTCCTCTTGCTCTTCTTCTTCTTCATCCTCCACTTCAACTACTCTTGGTTGGACTGGATGGGGTTGGTCTGCGACTGTCTACTGGCCGCTTGCCTGTTCTGCCTCGACTTCCGCATTAACAGCCTCGATTATTCTGGGTACCTCCTCATCAGTTAGGTCTTCTAATGTGAAGCCGTGAGGAAACTCTAAGTCAGTTGGCACAGGTGGAAACACCAGATTTGGTCCATCAGTGCTGTGTCTTGGTAATCTCTGAAGGAGTCCACTTCGTAGGTTTAGGTTGACTGCATGATCATAGATCCAGTCTTGACCCAAGACAAGAGGCTCGGTGAGGTCCTCATCTTGACACACTAGCACTTTAACTGTCATTACTTCGTCTTGAATGTAGAGGGGAAGTTCCACCTCGCCCATGCAAGGGGTTTCCACACCTCCCAATCCTATGAGATATGCTTCTAATTTCAGCTTTTGACAGTAAGAAAATTTAACAGCACTAGTGGCTGCACCTGAGTCAATCAAGGCTCTTACAGTCCTTGCACCCTTTCCTTGTCCTATCTCTAAGGTTACAAAAGGTCGTCTATCAATTATTCTATGAGAACTTATTCCTGAGACTTCACACATTGCCATATGATAACCTGGGTCTGCATAGTCATCTACCTTGGCCGGATCTCTACCCAGTCTTCGCAACCTCATCCTTCGGATGCGTTCCAAGGCTTCCGCCTGTGCCTCTTCTTGAACTTGTTTTTCTTCTTCCTTGCGTTTTTTGGCAGTGTTAAGTCGATTTAGCATCTCTTCAGTCAGAGGTTCCTGATATAACTTGACTCTGCACCCGCTTATGTAGCTAGGTAGAATATCACCCTCTAATGTGGCTAGTTGTACTGCTCCACTCGTTGAGATCCTATTGATGATCATAGGTCCATAGCCCCGCTTCTCTAATTTTCTCGCATGTTGTTTCAGGGTGTATACTAAAACCAAATCTCCTGCCTTCAATCCTTTATCCTTCACATGGGCATCAAAGTACTCCTTCTACCTTTTCTTAGCTGCATATATTCCTGCTGTAGCTCTTAGTCTTGTTTCACCTAATCATTCCAGGTCAAAAATTCTCGAAGAGAGTTCATGACCCGTCCACTCATGCTCCTGTGCTACTCTCAATGTGGGAATCAGGAAGTCCAAAGGTAGCACCGCATTTTGGCCAAATACCATCTGAAAGGGTGTGGCTTGGAGTACCGTTTTATAGGCAACTCGGTATGCCCAAACAGCATGGTGTAGTTGTTTGTCCCAATCAGAGCGTTTATTATTCACTAATTTGGTAAGCACGTTGCATAGGATCTTATTTGTGCTTTCAGCTTGGCCATTAGCTTGTGGGTGACAGGGGGCAGACTTCTTGTGTATTACCAAGAACTCTTGGAGAAGATTTTTAATAACTTCATTCAAGAAGTGAGTGCCTCTATCACTTACCAGCTCTATAGCTAGCCCGTATCTAGTGAACATATTCTCAAATAAGAACTTAGCAGTCGTCTGAGCATCGTTCTTTGTCGTAGCTTTTACCTCTACCCACTTGGTTAAATAGTCTGTGGCCACAATGATATATTCAGCATGTGAACCCTTAGCTGGGGGATTAATCGGACCAACAAAGTCGATTCCCCACTTAGAGAATGCACGTCCACCCATCATAGGTTTCAGTGGCATCTCATCCTTGCGTATAGGGTACTGAGTTCTCTGACAAACATCACACCGTTTCACATAGGTATGTGCATCCATGTGAAGGGTCGGCCACCAGAAGCCCGCAAATAGTATGGCCTTGATCACTCGATCTGATCCAAAATGTCCTCGTGCTACACCTTGGTGAGCCGCTTCCAAGATCTTGAGATATTCGCTCTCATGGACACATAGTCTCAGGTAACCATCTTTACCACGCTTGTATAGACTATCACCAATGAGTGAGTAGTCTAGGGCTTCTTGTTCTAAACTTCTTTGTCTGGCTATTGTCATATCTTGAGGGAATGTTTTCGTCCTCAGGAAGGCTACTAGTGGTTCACTCCAATCTGGCACTATGGACACTCGATAGAGAGTGGCATGTTCCACAGGTGGTTTAGTGCAGCAGATAGGGAATTCCTTGCACAACTTATGGACATCAACCTCCATAGTCGGCCAATGCACTCCTAGTCTCCTTAGAGTCTGTAAGGTTCGTTGCCTTGAGTAGTGTTGCTCTAATGCACCTACATGTGCTAATTGCAACCATTTTGCGTACTCATCCTCTTCCACACAACATGCTAATATACCTTGATCTGTCTGTTTGTACATACCTCCTGCCATGATGTGGTACTTTTGGGCCTTTACTACCTCTCTATCTTTAGTGTTTATGACTGGGTGATTAGGCCCGTATGTCAATACTGGCACTAATGGCTTAGCCCACTGAGGCACAACTTCTAAGTTAAACAAGTAAGCGCCAGTGAGGTCATCTGATACTCCCTGTGGGGCTTCTCCAGATGTGAGCCTAGAGAGGTGGTGTGATCTCAAGTGAGTCTTGCCTTTCCTCACCACAACCTCAAAGTCATATTCCATTAGTAAGAGGAACATCTTACCAATCTACCTATATTGCATGGCTTGTTCACGAGATATAACAATGCTTGATGGTCAATAAAAAATTTAAACTTATTTGCAAGCAAATAGTGTCTAAACTTCTTAACCGCATACACCATGCCTAAGCCTTCTCTCTCAGTAGTGGTATAATTCCATTCAGCAGCATTTAGCTGTCTACTAGCATAGGCAATGGGAAGATCCATATTACCTTCACCAGTAGGTTGTGTGAGTACACATCCAATAGCATAATTGGATGCATCCACGTGAACATGAAAGGGCTTATTCCAATCTGGTGTGGTCAAGATTGGTGTTGAACACAATCTCCTTTTGAGTTCGTTGAAAGAGTTTTCACATTCATCGGTCCACTCGAAGTTAGTCAAAAGTCCATACAGAGGCTTTGCTATGATGGCATACATGTGTATAAACCGTCGGTAATAACCACAATGCCCCATGAAAGCTTGTACTTCCTTGACGTTCTTTGGTCTAGGTAACTCTGCTATGGCTCTCACTTTCTCTTCATCAGTGGATATGCCATTCTTTGACACTATGTGCCCTAGAATCTTGCCTTGCCTGACCATGAAAACACACTTTTCTGGGTTCAAGCAGACTTGATATTCTCTGCATTTGTCAAAGATTTGCTTGAGTTCAGGTATATGTGTATGTCTAATGTTGGAATGAGCATAGAGATCCTCAACATAGACCTCTAAATTCTTCCTCAAGAACTCTTTGAACACATGACACATCAATCTTTGGAAGGTTGCAGGAGCATTGGTAAGCCCAAATGGCATTACCCTAAAGGCAAATATGCCCCATTCTGTGGCAAAAGCAGTCTTATGCTGGTCCTCGGGAGCAATGGCTACCTGATTGTAGCCAGAAAATCCATCAAGGAAGCTGTACACTTCCTTGCCTGCTACTCTTTCTAAGAGATGTTCTGTGATAGGAAGCGGATAGTTATCTCGAATGGTGGCGGCATTAACCTTTTTCAAGTTAATGCACACACGTAACTTTCCATTCTTCTTGGGCACCACTACGATGGGGGATACCCACTCAGTGTGTTCAATTTCATAGATAAATCCAACTTCTACCAGACGATCTATCTCTTCTTTGATCTTGGAAACATAATTATCATTGTATGTGTATGGCTTTTGCTTAGAGGGTTTGGCATCTGGGGTCATGGGGATAGTGTGTGAGCATATGTCTGGGTCAACACCCTTCAAATCCTTGTAGCTCCAAGCGAATACATCTCTGTATTCTCTAAGCATGCTCTTCTTCCTCTATTAGTTCATGTCCTATGTAAGTGCATCTCTCCTCTCCTTCTTCTAGGGCTACCACTATTTTTTTGGTGGTTTCTTTGTTATCATAGGCCTCTCCTGATTGTGCCTCTCGTTTAGGCATTCTTATCATGACTCTCCTATCATCTATCTCATACTTTTTAAAGTTTTTCGAGACCTCAAACAAAGATTCTTCTTCCTCCGGGGGAACTTCTTTCTTCTTTCGTTTCTTGCTATCATTATTAGCAGTCACTTGTGTGGTTAATCGTACATCGTTCGTTATCTCTTCGTGTCTCTGAGGTTGGAATTCTTCTTCATAGAAGTATTCTTCATCTGATGCAAAAGGTGGGTCCATAATGATTGACTCTAGATCGGGGTCACTTGCGTCCTCAAATGCATCAAGGCTAGGTTCGCACTCTTCTAAAATCGCATCTCCCATGATTGGCTCTATGGAGAACACTGAAATGTCATAGCCATCCTCATCACAGTGGGGTGTCCATTGTTCTTCATTGATGGCTACATCCATTGTTGCTAGAATTTCTGCCCAACCATGAGGTTCAAACTCTTCATCAGGAAATACTACAGGTGCATAGGCTGGGTCTTGAATTGATCTATGGATTTCCTTCGCACCTACCTCTCTGGCTTTTTCTCTCTTCTCCTCTTCTACTGCCACTTTGCACATCCATAAGTGGGTGTCTTCATGCATCCATGAGGATCCTGATCCTATGGAATGCACTGACTCTGTATCATCTTTAGCTCTATGGATGGGATTCCATTGGATAGGAGGGACATCTCTATGAGAGTAATCTTTGAGATTCACTTTGGTCGTAACACCTAAGTGTTGCAAGTACAAGGAATTGGTTCCCCAATCCTGTACTACTTGCAACTGTCGCATGAATGGTCTTCCCAAAATCATCTCATAGGCATGATTTTTGCTAAAGTCAGATATAGAAAATGTGTGCTCAAACTCTACACCACAAGTAGTGAGAGTTATTCCTTCAAGTAGTCCTAAAGGCCTCTCTCTGTGACCATCCGCCATCTACAATTTCATCCTCGTGGGCCTGAGTGCTGGCTTGCCCCAACGGTTCCATAGGGAAGTGGTTGCAATTGCAACTCCTGCACCAGAGTCCAGAATTGCCTTGGTTGTGTATCCTTGATGGGTGATGGGAAGATAGGTGTTTCCTTCTTCACCTTCACTCATATCTCCTATCTTGTCCAAAGGTATCTCTGGCACTGTTCTATGGGATCCTACCTGGGAACGAGGTTTTGCTATCTCTGGTACTTGTTTGGCTACATGCTTCCATAGCTCTGGCCTAACTTTGAGTAGCTCTTCTAAGGTGAGGTTGCACTGCACTTTAGTGTTTTTCACTTACTCTGTGTTCCTAGGTATGACTGAGTCTTCGTTTCTTACCATGACTGTGGGTGCTCTCATATAAGTGGACTTGGCTTCCCATGGGCCTGCGAAGTGGGGTAGTTCTTGTAAAGAATTAGACTCAAAGTCTAATCTCTCTTGAGATTGAGTGCTCTCTTGCTCTTCATAAATGGATGGGATGTCTTGTGGGAATTGGTCATGTGCATCATCCACAAGTTCAATGGGAGGAGGGACTTCACTTTCTTTAGCCCATTTTTCTTCTTGAATCTCTTGGAGGAATTCTGGTGTGAACCGATTCATAGAAGAAGATGTGTCTGGCTCCGTAGAGTTAGGCACATAGGCTTCCTGGGCAGGAAGGCTTGCCCTCATACTTGCCTTGCCCTTACTTGGAGGGGTGGGTTCCTTTTCTGATTGTGCAATTAACCTCTCCAATCTTTCTAGCAGTCCATCAAAGTGCAACTGCGTCTTAGCTGAACTAGAGATGTTGAAGAGGCGACTGGCTTCAAACATGGTTTGAGCCAATTCCACCATCTTAGCACAAATTTTGGTTTGTTCAAGCTCTAGTTCTGCTCTCAGATAACACTTTTCATGATCAGTTACGGTTGGCCCTTCTTGGATTCTGGCCTAATATGCCTTAAGCATCATGTTAAGGTCCTCGGGAGTGGGATTTGCTAATACTGATCCTACTCTAGGGGGTGGTGGGATTATGTGAGGTGGGTTGGAAGGTGTTGGATTGGATGGTGATGGGAATGGTGGGGGTGGGGTAGTGTGAGAGGGAGTTTGAGATGTGAGTTCAATTATCTTGGCTTTTGTTTCCCTTAGGCTTTTCTCGAGTTCACTCATCTTCTTAGCCCATTGCCTCTTCATTCTTTCTCTACTATCTCTCCAGGCTCTAGTTCTCTTCTTAGTTATGCTCTCAGTTTCACTAGCCTCTGAGCTCTTTTCCTGGCCTACCCCTTGGTTTTGTTGCAATGCCTGAGCTCTAGTGACTACCTGTACTGGTGCAGTGGACGTCACGCTTCTTGTAGAGTCTACTACTAACCCAATGACATTGATAGGAGTAATTTCTGGCATATTATTGGGGTTCTTTGGACAATCTCGTAAGAGATGCTCCTTTCCACAATCTTGGCAAAAGCCTTGAATTGTCACTGACTAGGTTGTGTAGGTGGAGGTAAGGGGCAATCACGAATGAGGTGATCTCCCTGACATCTGTAGCATGGTCCTCTAGGGAATGGGGGTCTTACCTGCCTAGGTTGGGGTCTAGAGTTAGGGTTTGTGTACATTACATTTGTGTACTCTGGCTCCCAACTAGGTTCACTTGGTTCTTCACTGTAGTAGGACTCACCATGTTCAGGAGATTTCATGTAGTAAGCCTGGGGACTATCAATATGTGTAGAATCAAAGCTATGGTCACTGGGATCACTTTTTGAAAGCAATGGTGTTACTGGCACTATAGCTCTATTCAAATTCTCTTCTACAGCTGCATACTTTACCAGAATTACATTAGCTGGGGCAGCGGGCTGTTGTGCTAACACACGCTGAGGCCTTTGTTGGTTTTGGTATTGTGGTTGGTAGGTTTGTTGAGGCCTAGCATACTGCTGCGGTGGGTACTGGTTCTGGTATCTTCCTTGTTGAGGGTATGGTTGTGGGTACGTCTGCCTAACTGCTTGCTTATTGTAGGGGCAATCTTGCGCGGTGTGATTGGTGTACCTCCGTTCTATGGTGCAATCTTGGCTGCTAGGGTTCACTTGGGGTTGAGCCATGATGGGACATACGTTCGCCATATGGTCACCACCGCAAGTATAACACCTCTTTACTGGGGCAAATCTAGGAATTTGTTTACTAGAGACACCTAGTTTTTGAGCTACTTTCTCCGCAAGTTCCTCAATTGATGTGGATTGCGAGGAAGAGAGACTAGAGGCACTATCTGAATCTTTATAGATTCTGGAAAGCTCTAACTCCTCCCCTAGGTTATCCTCAATGTCGATGCACATGCGTACACACTCTTCTATGGTCCTAGGGTCCTTCAAGTACACATAGGATCCCAACTTTGTACTTAGCAATCCATCCAAGAATAAAGCCACTTGTTTGGCAGGTGTGGGTAACTCAGGAACATGGCATCTCTCAAGATACTGCCTAAATCTTCTTCCTGCAAGTCTCACGGTCTCTTGAGGGGTCTGCTTGAAGTTGTGTATCAATGAGGAAGTATTATGCCTTATGCCACTTTTGGAGAATTCGGTGATGAAAGCCTCTAAGAGTTGGTCTATGCTCCTGAACTGTCTCTCATTCAATGGTTGAAACCACGTAAGGGCTGTGTTCCTAAGTGTTAGACCAACGGCATTATATTGCATGAATAGGTCGTCAACTTGTTCAGCTCTCAAGACTTGCCTAAACGCGGCCACATGATCATATGGGTCTCCTATGCCATCGAAGTAATTCTTCATGGACTTAACTAACTGAGTCGGTCTCAAAATCCTGGTGTGTTCCCTAGGCCTTGGCAGAGGGAAATCATCAGCATTCCTTTGGTTCCTTGGGGCTCTAAGTCCCTCAGGTTCCACTCTATTTGTTTCAGTTCTCGTTGTTTCTCTTCCCACTAGGTTGGCAAAGCTTACCTCCGGTCTATCTCTATGTCGGTCTCTTTGAGTTCCATGAGCATGGGATGTTCCAGCTCCGGGGTGACCAAAGGACACATTCGATCTTGGTTGGGGGAAAATAAATTCACCTTTCCAAGTGTAAACATGCCTATCATTTTCGGTAACCACAAAGATCCTCTCTGAAGCATGATCTAAGTAGGTCACTCTGCCGGGGCTATCAGGATCTTTGAGCTCATATATCATGATTGTTCCTACCTCATTCGGCTGATCAGATCTATACCTCCAAAAGGCTTCATCAGTTTCTTGGTTCAGGAGTAGATCTATGCTCTTATTGTCTTGAGGAATCCACTCTCTGGTGTGATAATCCTAGTGAGAACAGATTTACCTCGGGGGGTTCTAGGTTCTACACCCATGTTTCCTTGCTCTAGGTCACCTATGTCCATCTCAGGGATCACATTCCCAAATTCATCTGTCCTATCTAGATGACTGGTGACTACATATATTGTTCCTTCCTTGTCTAGGTAGGCTCCGTTTTCAAACTTGACAGCTGGGTGCTCTAGTCCAATGGATTGGTCAGGGTTTTTAATCTGGACCACAGATCTTCCTAGGCCATCCTCATAGATGCTAGCACCTAATCGGTTGGTCCTAAGGTATTCCAGCTGCGTCTTGTAGGGGCCTTCCACCCTATGAAAATATGGCACACCTGAACTCCCTGTAGGTCTTTCCATACCGTGGGACATCTCTGACTCACTAGTTTCAGAGCTAGGGTAGTGCAAATAATGGCTCAACTGCTGGGCCCAAGACCTAGCAATATGATTGACACTAGCCTCTAAAGATCTAAGACTCTGTCTATCTCTTCCTAGGTGTCGTCTTGATCTAAGGTTCATATGCTTAGCTGAGCAATCCCAATTTTTACCCAAGGTACAACCTCGTTGCTGAGTTCTTTTGTATCAGTCACTTGGTTCTTTTTAGTTGATTATTGTGTTTATGATCTTTTCTGATGTCACGTCGTCAGGAACACTTGAGTTAATTTCCACACTTGAATGTTGATCGTCTCATGTTAGGTTCTTTTCCTTTAAAGTTGTCGGTCACACACAGGTTATCTCTTGTCTTGAACTTGATTTCTTAGATAGTTTTGACTTGTCTCGTGCCTATCGTTGTCCTGACTTACTTCTAGCACTACTCGCACTTGTCCTAAGCTAGAAATGGACAGAGGGTGTTGAGAACATTCCAACCTCTCTTGCAGATCCCGTGCTCTTTTGGTGCTCAAGAACCCAGTTCTCAAGCTTGCAGATTATCCTTGCTTTGGATGCCTTCTAGTGCTCTCAGTGGACCTGTAAAAGTCCCAAAGTTAGCTCACGACTTAGATTAAAAGGACACAAAAAATCACTTTCATTCATGTAACACATATGTCAATTTTACACCCAGTCTCTCTGAGACACAATTCTAAAGTTCCCTGAGTTTTCCTCCCCCTGGATATGGTTCACTTAAAAATACTATGACTAATAATCCTGGTAGTACTCCCCACGAGCTTTCCAACAAAACAAGAATCACAGCAAACAGATTTTGTATGAGAAAGTTAGACCAATTCAGGGTTTTGGGACTAAAACAGGGTTCAAACAGGCTAACTGTTCTCAGGATTTTTCTCAAAACACATGTGTAGGGACCTCACAAAATGCCAATTAATAGACAAGTATGCCCAAAATTATCCCCAAATCTTGGAATATAAAACCCTAAAATTTAGCGGAAAAAGCCTGTCAATCGCAATCGACAGGTTTGTCAATCGCGATTGACAGAGGTGTCCGTCGGGGCTTGTCGGTCGCGATCGACACATCAGCCGCGATTGAGAGTGTCAATTGCGATCGACAGAGTCGGTCGTGGGTCCTGTCAATCGCGATCGACACTTTTTGCGCGAATTTTGGCGAGATTTCAGTCAATCGGGGTCCTATCCGTTGCGAGGGACACGTGTATGCACGAATTTTCCTGTCAATCATCAAAATTTAGTCGGTCACCATCGACGGTGTCAATCGTGACTGACAGAGGTGTCGGTCGTGGCTGTCGATCGCGATCGATGGTATCAATCGCGATTGACAGGGTCAGTCGATCGTCTCTATCGGTCGCGATTGACAGAATCTGTCGATCGTGGCTGTCGATCGCGATCGATGGTGTCGGTCGTGATTGACAGAAAAACACGGAATTTTTTAGTTTTTTCTAGTGATTTGGAATGTGCTCCTTGTGCATGTCATTGTGGTGCACTTTGTTTTACCAAAAGGCGAAATTTTCTGTCGATCGCAATCGACAGAGGTCTGCGACACAGAGATAGTTCCGAGTTTGTCCGTACCTGCGCAGCGTGCTGGAGGGGATGATACAACTGTACCTGCAAGATCACTTAGAAAACAGGCAAAAAGTAGTGCACACAATTCGCTCTCTCGCTCTCTCTCACAAGTGAAATGAGGGAAATGGAAGGAAGAAGATGATATGATCAAAAACTGAAATTTTTCGCGATGGTGGAGATGGAGGTGGGAGGTGGTGAGGATGATGATGGTGATGATGATGATGAAGTAAGAAAGAGAAAGACAAAAAAGAGTAAAGAAATTACCTACAACGCCAACGTCTCAAATCTACATCTTACCATCACACGCTCGTCCTCAAAGCTCGATCCCCGGCAACGGCGCCAAAATTTGGTGTAGCTCAGTGATGAGTAACACCTCCTTTAATGTCAATCCGGGAAGATGTGAGGATGGTATGATGACCTCAAGCAAGTGAAGGCACAAGTGCGTGAGTGAGAAGCACACTAACATGCACACACATACACACACACACGCACACACAGCAAGACCAAAGAGGAGGACAATGGAGTTCTTTTAGATTACTTTCAAAATGCTCATACAAGTTCAATTCAATTACAAGCTAACCCCAAAAATGAGCTCTCTAGCTCTATTTATAGTTTTTGACTAGGTTTTGGCCGTGTCTAGACCTAGTGTCCGGCCTAGTTAAAAATTAGGTTCTAGGTCCCATTTGAAGGCTCAAATGGAGTCTAAAAATTATGAAAACTGGTAGGTAGCTACTTCTAATGCTCCTCAAGCTCAAGGATTCCTTGGCTTGCACAAAATGGAGCTACAAAAATATGAAATGGTATTTACAATGGCTTTTAGTGATGAAAATCACTATTTTTATAGGGATTTCCTCTAACGATTTGACATACACATCTTCGAGCTCCCTACTTGCTCCTTCTCCTTATGTGTCCACCTCTTTGATATGCTTTAGCTTCTTGAAAAAATAATGGCCTAATTGCCCGATCTTCTTTGACTACTCTGTCTGCTTGTACCTTCTCTTCGCTCTGACTCCCTTCGTAAGCTTCCTTGTCTTGTTAGTCCTTCAGTTCCTTGACTACTGCTAACATATGCTCACATTCCTTCTCAAGTAAGAGGGAAATTGGATCCCAAGGCAAAGAAGTGCGTATTCATTGGTTATGACCAAAACCAAAAAGGATATAGATTGTACAATCCAACCAATAAAGGATTTTTTGTGAGTAGAGATGTAATTTTTGATGAAAACAAATCATGGTTTGATGATGACAGGAAAGTGAAGCTGCCATATGACTTGGATGAAGATTTTCCATCACTTCGACCAAAGGAGTCAATGCAGATGGAAGAAAGTGATTCGGAGATTGACCTAGAAGACTTGGAAAGACTAAAGCTATGGAAGAACAAAGGTAAAGCAAAGATGCAGGATGCTACATATGGACCCGAGAGCTCACATCAACCACTTAAAAGGTCTTCAAGGGAGAAACAAGAAACCAAAGAGGTTTGGTTATGATATATCTTTGGTCACCAAGCACTCAATCTACATTGCAAAGGATTCAACCAATGAGGAACCTACCACATTCAAAGAAGCACAAAGCAAGAAAGCTTGGAGAGATGCAATGGATGAAGAAATGGAAGCCCTGAAGGAAAACGACACTTGGGAGCTTGTACCTAACAAGCCATCTATGAAGGTAATTGGATCTCGATGGATATACAAAATCAAGAGGAATCCAGATGGAAGTATAAATAGACACAAAGCAAGGTTAGTTGCTAAAGGGTTTGCTCAAACCCATGGTATTGATTATGAGGAGACTTTCTCTCCTGTTGCAAAAATGCCTACAATTAGGGTTTTGATTAGTCTTGTTGCATCTAGAAATTGGAACCTCTATCAACTTGATGTAAAGAATGCCTTCTTGAATGGATGGATTTCTGAGGAAGTGTATATGGCACAACCTCCTAGATATGAGGATGCACATCATCCTAACTATGTATGCAAACTAAAGAAAGCTTTGTATGGATTGAAGCAAGCTCCAAGAGCTTGGAATTTCAGATTGGTGACTTATTTGCAGGACCAAGGATTCAAAGCTAGCAAAGCGGATACGTCTTTGTTCATAAAGAGGAATGGATCTGAAGTGATCTATTTATGTGTGTATGTTGATGATATTATTATCACAGGCAATGACCTTGAAGGAATCAAACAGGTAAAGAGTCAAATGAAGAAGGAGTTCAAAATAAGTGACCTCGGACCACTCACTTATTTTCTTGGATAGGAGTTAATCTACACAGATTCAGGTATATACATAACACAAAGGAAGTATGTGCATGACATGCTCGTCAAGTTCAAGATGGAAAATACCAAGTGTGTAGGTACACCTATGGAGCAAAATCATAAGCTTAGTGCTTATGAAGGAGAGCCAATTGAAGACATCACAAGCTATCAAAGCTTGGTTGGAATTTTGAACTATGCAACACTCACAAGGGTGGATATATGCTATAGTGTTAGCATATTGAGTCAGTTTATGCATAAGCCGAGAAGACCACATATGGAAGCGGCCAAGAGAGTCCTCAAGTACCTAAAGGGGACAATGAATGAAGGTTTGTTTTATTCATTTACTTCAGATATTGAGCTAAAGGTCTACTCAGATGCAGATTGGGCCGGATCTAGAGATGATAGAAGAAGCACATCCGGGTATATATCATTTGCAGGTTCAAAAATCATTTCTTGGTCATCGAAGAAGCAACCAACCATGGCATTATCTTCTACCGAAGCCAAATATAGAGGTTTGGCTAATGCAACTCAAGAAATCATGTGGTTAAAGTCTTTGTACACAGATCTTGGACTTCATTCTTCAACACCTCACATTTTTGGTGATAACACAAGCTCACTACATCTAGCAGCTAATCCGGTATACCATGCTAGAACCAAGCATATTGAAGTCTACTACCATTATGTAAGGGAGAAGTTAATGAGCAAGGATATTCAACTATCCTATGTCTCTACAAATATGCAATGTGCAGACATGTTGACTAAAGCTCTTGATGGTACAAAGTTAATAGATTCAAGTTGATGATTGGCTTGCATGAAATCAAGGACAATTGAAGACTTATTTGGAGGCCAAGCATGTTAGGCTTGAGGGGGAGCTGTTGGTGCATTTTACCCAAGCCTACATGCTTGATATTCTTGATACTATGATCATTTGTAAGTCACATGTGTAGTCATGTGAACACCTCTTGTAAAAGAGTTCATTTTTATCTCTTGTAAATGAAAAAAGAAAAAGGAAAAGGATGGCTTACCTCATCCATGATGTAATAGCAAATTCGTGGCTCTAACTACCTAAAACCACGAATTTTTGAGCTGAGGGAATCTCTCCTAACTTTGGGGATCACTTTTAGGTGGAGCCATTCAAATTCGAATTCAAAACTCCCTCCAAGAATAGCTATAAAAAGAGCAAGAACGAAGAGGCGATTAACAAGCCTTGTACGTGACCACTTCATGTCATTTTTTAGAGATTGAAGAGCTTACTCCATAGCTCTATCATTCTACTCCCATTGTGCAAAGATTCATTGCCAATGTGGTTGTAATCATATGTGAATCTATACATTTATCATTATCTACTTCTCTGTTTTGTTCTCTGCTATACTCACTCAGAGCAGTAACTTCAGAAAGTCATATCTCGAGTTGTACGCAACATGTTTTAGTGTTTTAACATGCGTTTGATAGCTCTTACTGTCTAATTTCTGTATATCAATTTTCATAGTCATTGAATTACAGTTTTGGAGATATCTGCATTTTACTGCTCACTAGTCTATCTCTGTAGAGCCCCGAGAATGGTGGGCATGTTCCAGAAAATTGATGAATCTTATTCTCAATGCTCAGTCCATTATTTGAAGTGTTTTAACTTGGATTGGGAAGCTTGCTAAGTCTATTTGCTATACCCAAAAGGAATTTATCTAATTCCTACCAGGTTGAGAGCACTGTTCAGTTTTTCTAGCAGGTGTATGTCCAAAAATAGCAAGTTTTGGGAGCTATTCATTTCGCAACTAGTCTTTCTTGACTCAAAATTTTGGGATACATGTTCCAAAGTACTTGGCTGATATTTTGGTGGATTTAGGAAGCTCAAAGGGTCTACTAATCAACTCTGAAGTCTTAGTTGGCTAGTGTGAAGGTGGTTGTAGCAGCACCAACTCATCTTTGGATTACATCCATCATCTCTCTTCACAGAAGTTGCATTCAAATCAAGTAATCAAACACCTAAAAGTAGATCAAACTAGATCTCCACTTTCCTAGATTGTAGGAAAGTGAATTGATTCCGTCCAACAACCATTCCCACCTTCAATTGAATTCAAATTTCACTTGTAGAAGTCTTGGAACACTCCTATAGTCAATATAAAGACTTGAAATCACTTGTACATTACATGCAAGCAATATACATACACTTGCGACCATCATTGTCTTGCTCCTTCAATTCTCAGCATCATCTTCTTCGTCAACAGTAATCTTGCAGAGGCTGCTGCTCTCTTTATAGAGCTCCAAATTGAGTGCAAGATGGCTCATTGGAAAGGTATAGTGTCTAGTTTATGCTTATAAGTTTTCATAGAATTTAGTTCAGTATATTGGGAGACATCTTAGTTTTTCTGTCTTGGGATCAATATCTGCATATTCCTGAAAAATAGGAAGTACCAGTGGTGAATGTCGCATTCATTCCTATAGCATATTTTTCTTATTCCTTATACTTTTGTGCATTATATACACTCAACCCTATGTGTATCACTCCCATAAAAGGATTCTTTCTAATTGTAATCATGCTGGTCGCTATGGGCATTTGAAGTTCATTGTCTCTTCCATAGATAGTAAGTTTTTTGAGCTAGTCGACCTGCGAACCTATCTGTTTTGTATGGACTCATTCTCCTTAATGCTCCAAAGTACATAGTGTGTTTCTTTGCACTTATAGCATGCCTATAAGGTCTATTTGAGTCTCCATAAGCTCAAGGTCTGGTCTTGTTCCAGTTGGCTTGACCAAACTTCGTCGCTTCGAAACGCACTTTTCTACCTTCTACAAGCTTCTCCAAGTTCTTTCAACAATGCCATTCTGTTGTGGTGTGTACCTACATGAAACTTGACGCGGAATTCCATGTTTTTTTAGAAAACTACTAAACTCATTTCACATGTATTCACCTCCTCCATCAGATCTTAATGTCTCAATGTACTTCCCTGTCTGCTTTTCCACCATAGCTTTAAAATTCTGCAAGTGAGTGAACACCTCACTCTTCTCTTTCATGAAATATACCCATACTTTGCATGTGTAGTCATCAATGAAAGTAACATAAAACCTGTAGCTGCCCATAGATATGGTCGTTGCAGGACCCCAAACATCTGTATGTACTACTTCTAGTACATTCTCACTAACATGCTTGTCATGTGGAAATGATGCTCTTGACTATTAAACAAATTGACATACTTCACATACCTTTTGCATTTTTGCAACTTTGAAATTTGGTAGTCCATGGACAATGTCCTTTGACTGCATCAATTTCAGCCTCTGCAAGTTTGCATGTCCAATCCATTTGTGCCATATCTCTATATCTGCAATAACCCTTGCACCTTTTGCAAACATGGCTGCATTCATTTTAGGAATCTTCACATTTAAGGTGAACATCCTACCCACTCTGTTTCCTTTGGCAATCCATCGTCCATCCTGCTTGTACTCTTCTACATATAATCCATCAACATTGAATCTGACTTGTAATCCCTGGTCAACCATTGGTTTCTATTGAACATGCAACACATCAACAAGATGTTTTACCTTTCCATCCTCCATCGATAGTGGTATGTTTCTTGTATGCTCAATAGAATGTGATGTGTCATCACGTGTTTCAACATATCCAGGAATTGGCAATTTTTGCAAAGTACTAAACCATTTTGCATGACTGGTCATGTGATTTGAAGCACCTGAATCAACATACCAAGCATTATCATTTGATTTTGAAACACCAATAGACATCGTATTCATCATGTAATATTGAACAATTAACAGGTTCTCAGAATTATCTACACTTGTGGATGCATAGTTATTCTGTTGCCTTCTGTTATTTTGATTCTTCAACCTACAATCACTTTCAAAGTGTCCAGGTTTACCACGATTCTAGCATCCTTTAGTGTCATTACCTGAATCATTTCTTTGGAAATTTCTGCGGCCTCTTTGGCTCCCCCTACCTCGCAACTGTCCTCTTTCTCCTACATGATTCTGTTGTTGACTTTCGTCATGGTTACTATTTCCTCTTCCACTTCCAAAACCTCTACCTCTACCTCTTCCTCTACCAAAGTAAAATACCTGCTTAGAACTAGATTTTCCTTGGGAGTTTGAATCCTCACCAAGATTCTTTTCTTCAATAATCAGCATAGATAGCAGCTCAGGAAAATTTGGCATATTTTCCCTGTTCTGTATAGAAGTTCTGAGCTGCTTATATGTAGCTCCTAAACCACGAAGACACACTTCCACCTTATCATCATCATCTACATTCACGCCACTAGATGCAAGTGACTCACATATGCTTTTGATTTTCAAGGTGTAGTCGCTTACCGACATAATCTTCTTTTCCAATGTATGCAGCTCGTTCTTGAGTTGCAATTTTCGTGCCTTTGTATTGGTCTCGTACAATGTGACCAAACTATTCCAAGCCTCTTTCAGAGTCTTGGTATCCTGTATGTGCCCAATCATGCTATCCTTTATGCTAACAGATAGCCAATACGTTACCTTTTGTGCTCCTTGATTCCATTCCTCATATGCTCTTAACTGTTTTGCAGTCCAATTCCTCTCTGATAACTGCAGAGCATTTTCGTTCTCTCCTTCGATGTACTTCCAATAGCCTTTTCCCATCAAGAAATTCATAATTTTGAATCTCCAAGCATGAAAGTTTTTCTTGTCTAGCTTATCGCTCATAAGCTGACTCATTCCATCTGCATTTTCCATTTTTGCAACAATTCACAACACTGCAAAACACTACAAGTAGCACTTCTACTTGAACACTAGCACTATGACGTGACAGTTCGATCTCAGAAAAACACAGTTTTTGTGTATCAACAGTACACGGAATCGCTTGAAGTTATGGATCTAGAATATACGAGTCTTGCGAAACACAATGCAAGTTACAATTTCTGAAACTGGTGTGGTTTTTTTGCGGGCCCGACATTGCAGGCTCGAAACGAAGGTTGAAATGGCTCCGAAACTTTGATTCGACAAAAACAAGTGACCCTAAAGGGCTAACTCTCGAATATATTTTGAGGTCTTCTACTTTCACACCGATTTTCATAGCAAACGGAGGTCGTTTGTGAATCAGGTTTTCTCCACGCCTTGCTACGTACTCTTCACTGTCGCCTTCTCCACGAGCTCTCTACAACCATGCTGGCTTTGATACCATGTCACAAGGAAGGAGATAAGGAAGAGAGCTCACACACACATTCTCACTCTCAAGGAGAAGTACACACAGATTGAGGCAAGGAAGAATGATCTTCTTCTTCTTCTATTACATAAAAAGGAATCTACAAGAATGACCTAAATTAAGAATACCACAAGTGTAATATATAAAGACCAATACATAAGGAAAAACTTAATGTCCGTGAATGAGGGAGCTGGCAAGAAACAAATGTGCCATCACTCTTAGTAGATAAATCTAATAAAGCTCAATGAAGTGTCCTTGACATATATCAACGTGACCACTATACATGTCAGAAACGAAAAACTAATACGCGTCGTCCTAGATCATCACATGTTGAGCTTGATATCTCAACATCTCATAGGGTTTCATGTCATCTAAAGGAACCACATATTTACAATGGTTGTATTTAAAGTAAGTTCTTGGAAAGACGAGTCTTGCAAAACTCTTGCATGCTTAAGCCATGGTCTACCAAATAGTAAATTATAATCTAAGCTGGACTTCAGTAAGTCCATAACAACAAACTTCATTTTTAATACTGCACCTTGTAATGTAATAGGGATATTACGTTGGAGTCCTATCAGATGGATGTGTGATTGATCATCCATACGAACAAAAATGTTAACAGGCTTAATGTGATTCCAACCAAGTTGTTTACAAATTGCTACCATAACAATATTAACTCTTGATCCACTATCACTGAGAACCTGCGAAATCTTATGATTCTTATATCAAATCATGATAATGGGAATTGCATGGTCTACTGTGGAGTCAATTTCTAGATTAATGGTAGCTGTGACTGGTGCTTGTGTTGAACTAGGGTCAATCTATTGTTGGAACTGCTGACTAATACTAGGAACTAGGGCAAGTAGTTGTCCCAATGGAAGGGTAATCAATGCTTTAGATAAAATATCCCATGCTTCACTTGGATTGGGTGGCTTCGGTGTAGATTTTGGTGAGGTTACTAGCGGCACTAGTACAGAGTCTAGTGCAGGTATTGATGATTTAACCATTGTTTGTCTCATCACACAGGGAAAATTGGTTGCTCCTCCATAGCCCACTTAGATGCTTTGCCAAAGATCCACTGGTATCCCTTTAATCCTGGCTCAAACACTTTAGTAGCCACCTGAAGGTTTTTACCATATCGCGTCTACACTGCTATGGTATATGTATCTACTACCCTGATGTAGACCATGTTTTCCATTGGACTCTGCCTATCCTTTTTCCATTTGTTGTACTCACAGGCGTCTTTAGAATGATGCCGTATGTGGCCTACTTCCCCACAAAAATGGACAAAATTGCCTATCCGAGTTCCCCTGAAATTGTTGTAAGTTGGATAGGCCCTATTTCTCAAATGAGGGGGTACGTAGCTTGTGGCTGATTGTCCTTGCTCTTGAAGAACTGCATAGACAATGAGTCTGTTTTGTTTCTTTGCATTGTAGGGGCAAATATCTGTTGAAAAGCTAGCGGTATCACAGATAGGACAATGGACTTGATTAAGGGTGCAATTCATTGCTACATGTCCAAGGTTTTTACATTTTCTGTAGCAAACCTATTTTAATGGATCACCACTTTTACTTTTGCTAGCACTCAAACACTTCAAGTCTTCTATGAAGCCACCAACCTTATGCTCCAACTATAGTGACATAGCTATTATGGCATCTAAGGTCATCCCTCCACAGTAGTGAATAATCATAATCTGTTTTAGTTGGTGTCAACGTGAGTACCAACGTGAGGCGTTACACCTCA
The DNA here is from genome assembly GCA_020310875.1 of Ceratopteris richardii. NCBI lineage: Eukaryota > Viridiplantae > Streptophyta > Polypodiopsida > Polypodiales > Pteridaceae > Ceratopteris > Ceratopteris richardii. The sequence continues at coordinate 31,441,067 of CM035412.1, forward strand.
TAAATGTCAATCCGCGGAGACGTGAGGACCGGTATGAAGACCGTGAGAAAGTGATGGCACAAGTGCATGAGTGAAAGCACACAAGCATGCACACACATACACACACACCCGTACAAGGTAAGAGTAAAGAGTGGAACAATGGAAGGACTTTGATTGCACAAGAGTTCTCTTACAAAGCTAAAATCCACAACAAGCTAACCTCAAAAATGAGCTCTCCAGCCCTTTTATAGTTTTTTGAGTGGTTTTTGGCCCTGTCCACTAGGGCTTACTTGGGGGCTCAAACGGAATCTACAAATTATGAAAATTGGTAGGATGATACTTCTAATACTCCTAAATCTTGAGGACTCCTCGGCTTGAACAAAATGGAGTTGGAAAAAGGTGAAATGATATTTACAATGGTTTTTAGTGATGAAAATCACTATTTTTATAGGGATTTCCTCTGAAAATTTGAGATGTGCTTCTTGGAGCTCCCTACATGCTCCTTTTTCTTGTGTGTCCACTTCTTTGATATGCTTCCATGCTTTATGCTCCACCTTGAGTGTCAACACTCCCCCCCCTCTAGGGTCTGTCGTCCCTGACAAACCCTTCCTGGAGTGGTTGTTCCATGTAGTACTCTGAGAGGTAACATCCTTCATGTATCAACAGGAGCCGTCCATCTTCTAAATGTATCTTGCTCTAGTTCTTTAGTTTTCCGCTGCTAGCTTATGCGAGAGTTGGTCCCCTTGTAGGTACTTCTTCCTTGGACTTGAGCTGGATGGTGTATCTTTGTGCTTTCAAAGATTGCTAGTTGCTCAAAGGAGGTTGTCAATATTGATCTTGAGCAGTTGTTGATGTTGAATTGCTTTGTAGGTACTGAAGCTTTTGAACATGAGTTTCATAGTAGGATGCAAAGTACCTTTGACCCATAATGATTGATGGGTAAGTGCATTAGTGCATGGGTTGGAAGAAGAATGTGCCTTGTGTACGGCCTTGTAATGTAGCCATATGCATGCATACTAGGGAAATGCATTAGAAGAATTATAGTGCAAGAAGTTTGGTCTTGAGCTAGGTGCTCAAGGGTATGCCGGTGAAGAGGTTTCCTAATCTACCATGGTTGTAGTGTTATTACAGTAGGAAATTCTTACCATGGTGAAGGGCCCATGGATCTTCACTCATCGTGTTGTACTCCCATCATGTTGATTGACCATTGTCTTTTCTTGCTTGTTGATGGATGTCGTTTCTGATGGGTCACTAATAAGATTCTTCAAGCCCATGGTCAGGTCTCCTCTCTTTGTCTTTTTTGCTTCCTCTATTTTCTTCTTTTCTTTTTTTTTTTTGGAACAATGGCATACAACAAGAAGAAAGGTGTTAGCATCAATAAAATGTTTTACATATGTCAGATGTGTCGCATGTGCCTGGGATTTGCAATTGTGTCTATGCACGGCCGTGTAAGGTGGCCCTATATTATTGCATACTTTGGAAATGCATGACGTGAATGGTGCAAAAGACAAGGTTATGCCAAAGGCAAATGGTTCTTGCACGTGGAGGCTTTCAATGTTGCTGGTTGATGTTGATGCAGTCTGTGTTGGAGGTAACCAGTGGAGCTTGAAATGATGTGATAAGTCGATGGTTAAATGAAAACTGACCATTCCTCCCTTTACGGATCCATTTGAATACAGTGTTTGACTGCATAGAGATCAACTTTGGCTTCTTCATCTGTGGATAGTTGCTTGAATTTTTTATCCCGCATGGTTGGCTCTATGGTTTTTTGGGTGCGAATGATGTTTGTGGCTTCCAAACCCATATCCTTGATGATTATCTTCTTACTTTTAGTGATGGGTTGCGTTTATCTTCTTTTGGTCTCTTTGCTCGGTTCTTACCCTTTTCTCTCCTTGGCTTCTTTGTTGAGACTTTTTCCATGGTGCAGAGCATAGGCCTTTGTGCATGTAAGAGTGCCTTTGGTACCCACATATGTGATTGTCCTTCTTGAATACAACTAATTCCTTAGGCACCCAAATTTGTCAGAGGCCTTTTCATTGAGCTGGTCCTGGTTGCTTGGTTCTTGTCTTCACATGGTTGGCTTGTCTGGGTGGTAATTGTGTTGGCAAGGTAGGGGGTTGCTCTCCTTTTCCTACCCAGATCTACTTCATGCCCGGAACTACTTTCTTCTTAAAGTCCCTTTGTCGACTTGATATAGTGGTTGTCATGTACTGTTTCGCTTGCCTTGTTGGTTGAGTTGTTGTGATGGCATTAGTGTTTGCACCAGAGGAGGAGTTCGCTTGCCTTTGAGGCTTTTCTTCCATGATTGAGTTCTTTTGGAACATAGAGCTTTTGACACATACAACATCTTTTTTGCTAGGATTAGTCCTAGAAGAACTAAGAGAATGTGTGGCATCTGGATTTGTGAGCATGAAATTCTCTAATTCTAATGTGATGCATTGTTCCTCTACCCAAACTTGAAGAAGTTGACCTCTGAGGTTCAAGTTGATTGCATGGTCGTAAATCCAATCTTGACCCAAGAAAAGTGGGTTGGTAAGGTCCTCGTTGTGACATACTGGCATTTTGACTTTCATTGGAACATCTTGAAGGTAAATGGGAAGTTCCACCTCGCCCAAGCAAGGGGTTTCCACACCTCCCAAACCTATGAGATACGCTTCTATGGACTTGATGTTCAATTGCAGGTCTTGACAGTATGAAAGTCTAACTGCACTAGTTGTTGCACCTGAGTCAATCAATGCTCTCACAGTCCTTACACTCTTTCCTTGTCCTACCTCTACAGTCACAAAGGGACGTCGGTCGATTATTTGAGAAGTAATTATGCCCGATTTTTGGCACATGTCCATGTGATATTTGGGGCTTTTGGGTTGACATCTAGGCCTAGTCGCCTTAACTTATTCTACCTAATGCGCTCTCTAACCTCTGTCTGTGCTTCTTCTCTGATCCTCAACTCTTCTTCTTTTCACTTCTTAGCAGTGTTGAGTCTCATCAACATATCCTCTATAAGAGGTTCTTGATATAGTTTGACTCGGCATCTACTAATATAGTTTGGCAAGATGTCACCTCCAAAGTGGCCAATTGAACTGCACCACTAGTGGAAATTCTATTAATGATCATGGGTCCATATCCTCGTTTCTCCAATTTACAGGCATGTTGTTTTAGTGTGTACACCAACATGAGATCTCCTTCCTTCAAGCCTTTATCCTTGATGTGTGCATCAAAGTATGCCTTTTGTCTTTTCTTTGCAGCATAGATGCGTGCTACCACTCGTAGCCTCGTCTCACCTAAGCGTTCTAGATCAAAGATCCTAGAGGACAATTCATGTTCATTCCACTCATGCTCTTGTGCTACTTTTAATGTTGGGATTAGGAATTCCAACGGTAACACGACATTATGTCTGAAGACCATCTCAAATGGGGTAGCATTGAGCACAGTTTTGTAAGAAACTCGGTAAGCCCAAACAACATGATGAAGCTATTTGTCCCAATTAGAGCGTTTACTATTTACAAGTTTTATCAATACGTTACATAGGATCTTATTAGTGCTCTCGGCTTGTCCATTGGCTTGTGGATGATAAGGGGAAGACTTCTTACGTATCACCATGAATTCTTGAAGGAGATTTTCAATGACCTCATTCAAGAAGTTTGTACCTCTATCACTGACCAACTCTATTGGTAACCCATATCTAGTGAACATGTTCTCGAATAAAAACTTAGCCGTTGTTTGAGCATCATTCTTTGTTGTGGTGTTTACTTCCACCCACTTTGTAAGGTAATCTATGGCTACAATAATCTACTCTACATGGGAGTTTCTAGCTGGGGGGTTAATGGAACCAACAAAGTCTATACCCCACTTCGAGAATGCACCTCCTCCCATCATTGGTCTCAAAGGCATCTCATCTTTTCTTATCGGATATTGTGCACATTGGCATGTGTCACATTTCTGCATATAAGTATGTGCATCCATATAAAGATTCGGCCACCAAAGTCCTCAGAAAAGAATGTTCTTGATTACTCGATCAGGCCCAAAGTGTCTGCCTACAACACCACTATGTGCAGTTTCTAAGACTTTCAAATAATCTGATTCATGAATGCACAATGTTAGATAACCATCTTTTCCTCTTCAATATAGGTTGTCTCCTACTAAGGCATAGTCCTGAATTCTACCAATGGAGTGCTCCATTCTAGAAATAATGACACATGATACAGAGTCGCATGCTCCACTGGGGGTCTCTCCTGACACACTAGAAAATTCTTAATCCACTCATGTATTTCTTTGTCCATGCTAGGCCAATACACTCCTAAAGGTTTTAGATTCTGCAATGTTCATTGTTTAGAGTAGTGATTTCCTAGGAATTCTGCATGGGCTTGTTGCAACCAACTGCTATGTTCATCGTCCTCAACACAACAAGCTAATACACCTTTTGTACCCTATTTGTACATGCTTCTTGCCAATATTTGATATTTTTGTGATTCTACAATTTCATCTTTGTCCATTTTCACATTCTTGTTTGCAGGTCCGAAGGTTAGAACAGGTACCAACTTATTTGCCCATTTAGGAACAACTTTTAAATTGAACAGATAAGCATCGGGCAATTCATTGGACACTCCTTGCAGTGACTCACCTGAAGTGATGCGAGAAAGATAGTGAAAAACTTGAACTTGTTGGCCAATAGATAGTGTCTAAACTTCTTCACAGCATATACCATGCCTAAGCCTTCTCTTTTTGTTGTTGTATAGTTTTTTTCAGCCGCATTTAGTTGTCTACTGGCATAAGCTATAGGCAAATCTAAATTTCCTTCACTTGTGGGTTGTGCTAGCACACATCCTATTGCATAATTGGATGCATCCACGTGTACATGGAATGGCTTATTCCAATCAGGAGTTTTTAGTATTGGTGTTGTGCACAAACATCTTTTCAGTTCATTGAAGGATTTTTCACATTCATCGTTCAACTCAAAATTTGTCAGCAAAGCATAAAGAGGTTTTGCTATGATCGCATACATGTGGATGAACCTATGGTAACATCCAAAATGGCCCATAAAGTCTTGTACCTCTTTAACATTCCTTGGCCTGGGCAATTCTACTATGGCTCTAACTTTGTCCTCATCTTATTGATATTCCATTGTTCCAAGCAATATGACCTAAGATTTTGCCTTGTCGTACCATGAACACACACTTTTCTGGGTTCAGACACACTCGATATTCTCTACACTTGTTGAAGATGCGTCTGAGCTCAGGGACGTGGAGTCTTCTTTCTTGGGAATGATCACATAAATCATCCACATATACTTCTAAGTTCCTTCGCAAGAACTCTTTGAAGACATGACACTTGAGCCTTTGGAATGTTGCAGTTGGTGAGCCCAAATAGCATCACATGAAATGCAAAGATTCCCCACTCTGTAGCAAAAGCCATTTTGTGTTGATCTTCTAGGGCAATGGCTACTTGGTTGTAACCTAAAAATCCATCAAGGAAGCTATAAACTTCCTTGCCTGCAACATGCTCCAATAGTTGTTCAGTGATTGGAAGCGGATAACTATCTTGACTCGTAGCGGAATTAACTTTTTTAAGGTTAATACACACTCGTAACTTTCCATTCTTCTTGGGCACCACTACAATGGGGGACACCCATTCAATATGCTTAATCTCATAGATAAATCTAGCTTCAATTAGCCTATCAATTTCTTCCTTGATTTTAGATGCATAAGTGTCATGATATGCGTAGGGCTTTTGTTTGGTGGGCTTGGCATCAACGGTCATGGGGATAGTATGAGAGAAAATTTTTGGATCTACTCCCTTCAAATCTCTGTAGTGCCCTGCAAACACGTCCCTATATTCCCTTGATAGAGCTACAAGCTCTGCTTCTTCTTTTGCACTTAGGTCGTCTCCTATGTACGTACATCGCTCTTCGTTCCTTTCAATGGTTACAACAATTTTCTTCCTCTTTTCTTTGTTATCATATGCTTCTCCTATGATGCCCTCTCTCTTCGGCATTCGTACCAAAATTTTTTGATCCTCAACTTCATATTTCTTGAAATTCTCTACTACTTCAAACAATGATTCCTCCTCTTCTTGTTTCACTACTTTTCTTTTCTTTTTCTTTTGACCTCCTTCACTTCCATCCTTTGAATTTAGAGCTTTGCTATCCATTACAATGGACTCTAGATCATCATCGTTTTCTTCTTCTTCTATGACATCACTAGGGTCACATTCTTCTAGCAAGGGCTGACACATGAATACTGAAATATCATAACCCTCCTCATCATAATGAGGTGTCCATTGTTCTTCATTGACTGCAATGTCCATGGTAGCTAAGATTTCTGCCCAACCATGAGGCTCAAATTCCTCATCTGGAAATATCATCAGTGTATAGGTTGGGTCTCTAATTGGTCTATCTCTTGGAGGAGCTCCTTCTTCTTTTGCTTTTAGGTGCTTTTGCTCTTCCTCTGTGACCTTGCACATCCACAACTGAGTATCTCCATGTAGCCATGATGGATCTGGTGAGCTTCCAGAATGCAGAGAGATAGAATCTTGTTTTCCTTTGTGGATAGGATTCCATTGTAGGGGTGGTACATCTCTGAAGGTGTAATCCTTCAAGTTGACCTTGGTGGTAACCCCTAAGTGCTTCAGATACAAAGAGTTGGTTCCCCAATCTTGCACTATTTGCAATTGTTGTATGAAGGGTCTTCCTAAGATCATCTCATAGACATTATTTTTCTCAAAGTCACATATAGCAAATGTATGTTCAAACTCTACACCACAAGGGTTTAGAGTTATCCCTTCTAGCAATCCTAGAGGTCTTTCAAAATGATCATCTTCCATTTGAAGCTTTATTCTAATTGGTCTTAATGTGGGTTTGCCCCATCGCTTCCAGAAGGAGGTGGTCACAGTAGCAACACCAGCACCTGAATCTATGATTGCTTTGGTTGTGTAACCCTGGTAGGTGATCAGAAGATAAGTATTACCTTCTTCACCTTCACTCATGTATCCTATTTTGTCTAGAGGTATCTCTGGTACTTTCTGCTTAGAGCTTGCTTTTGGCATATTGGAATCAAGTTCTGGAACTTGATCCTTCACATGATTCCATAGCTCAGGTTTTGCTTTGAGTAGCTCTTCTACAGTGAGATGACACTGAACCTTAGTGTTCTTCATGACATCAGTGTTCCTTGGAACCACTGAGTCTTCATTTCTTACCAATATTGTGGGAGCTCTGATATGAAGAGATTAAGATTCCCATGGGCCTGTGAATTGTGGCAACTCTTGTAAAGAATTAGATTCAAAATCTAATCTCTCGTCTTCTCGTTGCTGTGCTTGGTCTCCATAAATGGAAGGAATGTCTTGTGGAAATTTATCATGAAGGTCATCAATCTCCGGAATCGGAGGGGGATTACCCTTCTTCTTGGCCCATTTTTCTTCTTGTATTTCCCACAAGAACTCTTGAGAGTACTGTTGAATTGAAAGAGGTGCTCCCTCATCCACAGAATCAGGAACATAAGCTTTGATTGGTGGTGAGCTTTCTCTTTCAACAACTCGTTGAGCCTGTGGAGGTAAAGAAACTTGGGGCTCATTTACTAACTCCTCTAATCTTTCTAATAATCCCTGGAAATGCAAATCCGGTTTGATAGAGTTTGTCTGATTGAACGATCAACTGGTCTCGAGCATAGCACGAGCTAGTTCTACCATTTTCATGCTCATTTTTTTCCGTTCAATCTCTAAGTCTGCTCTAGGGTAACTCTTATCTAGGTTTGCGATTGTTGGCCCTTCTTGAAGTCAAGCCTGGTAGGCCTTGGACATCATGTCCAAACCTTCTGGGGTTGGATGTGCAAGAACAGATGCATCTTTTTGTTTTTGCATCTTTCAGGCTTTCTTCTAGTTCGGATAACTTTTTATTCCACTTGCGATTAGCTTTCTTCTTGGTATCCTTCCATGTTCTTGTTTTCTTCTTACTAGGCTCTCCTGATTCACTTGAATCCAATTGCTTTGTTGGTTTATCTTATTTTAATACTTGTGCCCTAGTAACTGCCTGTATGGGAGCCACATTACTACTACTCGAACTTGAATCCGCCACTAAACCTACCACATTGATGGGTGTAACCTTGGGTTCACTAGAAGGATTCTTGGGACACTCTCTCGAAAGATGTTCTTTGCCGCACTCAGTACAAAAGCCTTGTATTGTGATGTTTTGTCCTTGTCCCAGAGTAGATGGGTGGGGACATTCACGAATGAAATGGTCGCCCGGGCTTGTGGTCTTACTTGTCTCAATTGGGGCCTGGGGTTAGGATTTGTATACATGACATTGGAGTATTCTGGCTCCCAATTTTGTTCCATAGGTGGTGTCTCATATGGATAGGAGTAAGCCTCACTATGCTTTGGTGACTCTGTGTAATAAGCTTATTGACTATCTTCATGGGAGTGGTCTGAATTATGAGCATGAGAGTCATTTTTTGAGACCAACGGGGTTAGTGGCACCAATGCTCTATTAAGGTTCTCCTCTGCCACTGCATACTTAACGGAGATCACATTGGCAAGAGTTGGTGGTTGGTTTCCTAGGACTAGTTGTGGCCTATATGGTGCCTGAAATTGCTATTGTGGCCTATAATATGGTTGTTGGTATTGATTCTGTTACTTGCCCTCCTAGTAAGGTTGCTGATAATTTTGTCTGACAGCCTGCCTATTGTATGGACAATCTTGAGCCATATGATTTGTGTATTTCCTCTCAATGGTGCAATATAGTGCAGTAGGGTTTCCTTGGGGTTAATCCATCATTGGGCAAACATTAGCCATGTGGTCTCCTCCATAGTTGTAACATTGCTTCAATGGGGTGATCCTTGGTGGTTTTCTATTTTGGACTCCTAGTTTTATGGCAACCTACTCAGCTATCTCATCTATCCCAGTGGAGTTTCTTGAGGTATGACTAGAGTTGTCAGAATACTTATAGAGTTTGGCCAATTCTAACTGCTCACCCAAGTTGTCTTCTATGTCTATGCACATCCACACACACTCTTCTATGGATCTAGGCTCTTTCAAGTACACATATGATCTTAACTTGGTGCTTAGTAAGCCATCTAAAAACAAGGCCACGTGTTTGGCCGGTGTGGATAACTCTGGAATAGGGCATCGTTCTAAGTATTGCCTAAACCATCTTCCTGCAAGTCGCACTGTTTCTTGGGGTGTCTGCTTGGATTTACGGATCAAGGATGATGTGTTATGCCTGATACCACTCTTGGAAAATTCTATAATGAATGCTTCTAGCAATTGGCCTATGTCTCGATAGTTGCAACTATTTAGGGGTTGAAACCAAGCTAAGGCAGTACCCTTAAGAGTCAAACCATATGCCTCGAACTGGGTGAACAAGTCCTCGACCTGTTCAACTTTTAACACTTGTTTGAACTCGGCCACATGATCATAAGGATGTGCTGACCCATCAAAGTAGTTCTTCATTGTCTTAACCACTTGAGAGGGTCTAAGGGTTCTTGAGTGCTCTTGTGGTCTAGACAATGGAAAATCATGTTCATCTCTTTGATGCCTATGTACTCTATGTCTCTCCCTTTTAGGTCTTTCACCTTCATGTCCTGATCTGTCTTTGCCCACAGTGTTTGCAAAGCTTACCTCAGGTCTCTCTCTGGTTCTTTCCCTCTCAGTTTCATGAGCCTTGGATGATCTTGCTCCTTGGAGGCCATGGGAGACATTAGATCTCGGTGGGGGGAAAATTGATTGACCCTGCCAAGTGTATGCATGCCTATCCTGCTCTGTTACCAAGAACATTTTCTCATATGTGTTATCCAGATATACAAATCTGCCTAGTATCTCTGGGTCCTTGAACTCATAGATGGTGACTATTGGGTTAGGTTGATCTGGTTTGAATCTCCAAAAGGATTCCTCGGTATCTCTATTCAAGAACAATTCTATGCTTTTATTGTCTTGGGGAATCCACTCTGGAGTAATTACCCTAGTAAAGACTGACTTACCTCTCGGAGCCTTGGGTTCTCATCCTAGGTCTCCTTGGTCTAGGTCTCCTATGTCGTTCTCAAGAATGATGTTTCCAAACTCATCTGTCCTTTCTGGTAAGTTGGTAACCACATATATGGTTCCTTCCTTATCAATGTATGACCCCTCTTTGAACTTGACCACTGGGTATTCAAGTCCAAAGGTTTGATCTGGATTTTTGAGTTGGACAACTGATCATCTTAGACCATCCTCATAGATGCGGGCACCTAATCGGTTGGTCCTGATATATTCCAATTGTGTCTTATAGGGACCTTCTGGGGTTTGTAAATAGGCAGTACCTGAGCTGCATGTGGGTCTTTCCAGGTAAAAGACATTTCCGAGTCACTTGTTTCAGAACTTAATGTGTAGGGATAACCACTAAGTTGTTGAGCCCAAGACTTAGCTGTATGGTTGACACTAGCCTTAGATGATCTAATGCTTTGTCTATCCTTGCCTAAGTGTCTGCCAGATCTTAGGTTCATAAGCCTTGCCTTCTAGTCCCAAGGTTCTCTTGTATTGCTCAAATCCTTTGGAACTCCTTGGTTTCTTAGTCCACCTGAGGGTCAACTTCAAAATACTATATCTAATAATCGATGTATTACTTTTACTCCCCACAAGCTTTCCAATGAACCCATGATCACAACAAACGGATTTTGTATGAGAAAGTTATGCCAATTCAGGGTTTTGGGGGTTAAAAGAGGGAAACAGGATCTCTCTGGGAGTACCTCAAAACAGGCGATACGATACCTCTTTTTCCACGATACACGATACCACCTCAGATGATACCACCTTAGATGATACGATACCACCAAGGCAATACCAACTTCCATGATACGATACTACTATACAGACGATACGATACTAGAAGTGGCCATGATACGATACCTCTGATTGGCACGATACGATACCAACCTCACGATACGATACCAGAATAGCTAATGATCCGATACTTGATTGGCTCACGATATGATACCAGTGAATTCTCGAGACGATATGATACCAATATATAAACGATACGATACCACTCCAACCGCGATACGATACTGCTTGTGCTACACGATATGATACCACAAGGTGCATGATACGATACCAGAATAAGAGACCATATGATACTAAGTGCACGATAGGATACCAACATGCACGCAATACAATACCACTCAGTCAACGATATGATACCGTGATTGACACAATATGATACCAAGTGGACCACGATAGGATACCACTAGGGCGATCGCGATCGTGATACCAACACTTGATGATACGATACCAAAATGGTATCGCGATACCTCAAGTGTGTATGCAAGATACGATACCTCGACAAGTATCGTGATACACGGGAGTTCTGGTATCGCAATACCAAAACTCAACCGGACACGATGCTTGGAGTTTTTTAAGCCCAAATTCAAAATCTTTTTCAAGTATGTATACCTTGTGTCCTCCTTGTCACTGCTATGTGCTTGTAGATGCAAGGTCACTCTCCAAAACCACGATACTATATTCGCGATACCAAACGCAAGTCTTGTCACTCCGCGATACCGCCGCTCAGCTTTTTGATGTTTTAATGGTGCAAATCTCTGTGTTTCAACCATGCCTAAGCTATGAATCCTCTTTGAACTCCTTGCACAAACAAAAATGAAGAAGAAGAGGCAAAAATAGAGAATGTGCAGTCCAAAAGCAAAAAATTGGAGAAAGTGAAGATGGAAGGAGATGGTGGTGATGATGATGATGAAGAAGGAGAAACACTGAGAAACTGAACTGAAAATGGTGATTTTTGTACCTTCCAACATCGTTACTTAACATCTTACCATCACACGCTCGTCCTCCAAGCTCTCTCCCTGGCAACGGTGCCAAATTTGGTGTCACTCTAGCACAATGGTGAGTACCAACGTGAGGAGTTACACCTCATAAATGTCAATCCACAGAGCCATGAGGACCGGTATGAAGACCGTGAGCACGTGATGGCACAAGTGCATGAGTGAAAGCACACAAGCATGCATACACATACACACACATGCGCACAAGGTAAGAGCAAAGAGTGGAACAATGGAAGGACTTGGATTGCACAAGAGTTCTCTTACAAAGCTGAAATCTACAACAAGCTAACCTCAAAAATGAGCTCTCCAGCCCTTTTTATAGTTTTTTGAGTGGTTTTGGCCCTGTCCAGACCTAGTGTCCAGCCTAGTTAAAAATTAGGTTCCAAGGCTTATTTGGGGGCTCAAACGGAATCTAAAAATTATGGAAATTGGTAGGATGATACTTCTTATACTCCTCAAGCTTGAGGACTCCTTGTCTTGAACAAAATGGAATTGGAAAAAGGTAAAATGATATTTACAATGGTTTTTAGTGATGAAAATCACTATTTTTATAGGGATTTCTTCTGAAAAATTGACATGTGCTTCTTGGAGCTCCCTACATGCTCCCTTTTCTTGTGTGTCCACTTCTTTGATGTGCTTCCATGCTTTGTGCTCCACCTTGAGTGTCAATAGTTGGGGATTTAGTCCATTGATAAACCATTGTGTAATCACATCATTCGAGAGATTCGCATGACCTAGAGGTAAGTGGCGTGTGTGTGGAACAATGTGGCATATTCTTGCATGCTTTGATGTGTTTTCTGTCACTTATTTTATAAATAGTCAAATATCCGTGATGCATTCTCTTTAGTTTGAATCATTGTAAGAAAGCATTCTTGAAGTCATCATACTACCTGAAATGGTTTATATCATACTCATTCAACCAGCATGCTACTTCATTCACTAAAGTTGATTGAAACACTATGGCCTTTTATGCGGGGTCCTCTGGGTTGTTTACTATAGCATAATTAATTTCAAACATACGTGCATGCACATCTGGGTCATCATCAGGGAAGCCACCAAATTTTGCATATGTAACCCCCATAGTGGATTGCCTTCGTTGACCACCCTATTCTTGTTGTATTGCTGTCGCTACTGATCTTGGGTGTCTGCCATGACTTCTAGATCAGGGTCTACTAGTCGTTCAAATTCATGAGTGTACATTATTGCTTCTAATTGATCTGCACCATAGTTATCTATTGTTCACTCTAACTGCTTTGATTCAGTGTTATTTATTGGTTCTACTGGTTTGTGATTAAGAAAGGAGCTGTCCAAAACTTTAAGTCTTAATAGATGTGTTGGATCCCACTCTTTCAGTAGAAATTTGGTGATGCAGACTTTCCTATGACTCCACAAGTTCAAAGGTTTGTGTTGCACAAATTCCTTAATAGGCATGCTGGGTTCAGGGGTACGATCAGTAGTTCTCTTAATAGTTCCAACAGGTCTGTTGGTATCTTCACTAACATGTTCGGGTGATTCTAAGAGTATTGGAGCAACATTGAATTCAGCACTAACATTGGATGCCAAACTGCTACCAAAAAGTACCAGACTATGATTGAGTTCCATACAAATGACGATCACCGAATTGTCATTGAATTGTACTAGACTTAGTTCCGGTATGCTTTGCAACCCCGAGCTAAAGGAATGTTGTGGTGTTACCCTACTCGTTCATGATATGCCTTCCCCTATTGATGAATTCCCTTCAATATTACTACGTGGTGGTGACCCTAATGTACTGCTTACTTTCCAGGGATGCCTATTGTTCATGTATTTAGGATAGGTTTCGCGTG